>RRCJ01000007.1:0-113970 GCA_004337975.1 Pyricularia sp. CBS 133598
CTTATAGGCGTTCGTGTTTCTTTTTCGGTATCGTGAATATTATTATACCGTTCCCGGTAGCTGATTGGTTGAGCTTTAGATAATGTCACGAAAGCGATCCCAAAGAGACAAGGCTGCAATATAGGGGCGATTCTATTCGAAGATCTAAAGCTAAGTGTAAAGGAAGAAGAAAGGCACGCAGTGCCAATCGCGTACACGCGCCTAAGCGAACAAATAACAAACTCACCCTGGCGCCTTGTCACGTGAGGTGGAGCTAGTCACGGTTGGCAGTCGCCCAGGCACGCCACTCCGTAACACTGAGGAGAAGAAAGGAAACAAACAAAGTTCTGCGCTTGACGCGACGTCGATGAAGGTATCACCCTGGTGGGTCGTTGGTCAGGGGTCAGGGTTAGGGTCTGGTGATCTCATGGTCCAAATGTCACAGCTATCAAAGAGACACTTATTCCTCGGGGTGATTTCTCAATATCAAGAAAGAGAGACATACGTCTCCAAACCTAGGGGCACAAGTTCCATGGGTTCTAGGCAGTATCGCTCTTCAAGCTGAATCGTTAATTTAAAAACTGAACATTCAGTACATATTTTACTGACGTCAAAAGTGGTATAGTAAGTTTTCTGTTTGGCACCGGATATCTCAAGATAAAAATAGGCAAGGTTTAGCGTAAAAATAAACAAGAGGCAGCACAGCTGCTTACGTTAAGTACAGTAGAGTATGACTTGTGGGGCATCCGATGCATTCTAGACCAGTGCCAGAACCGGCCGAGTTCAGTAGGCGAGTGGCGCATGTGGGCCGCGTCTGGAACAGCCCACAAGTAAACCCGACTGGCCAGCGCCTACCTACCGTACCTTGGCTTAATTTGTCGACTGTTTCTACTGGAGGCATGTGTGGCACAGTAAATCCTTGGCAGCGCGAATGTGCTGCTAGGATCCCTTCCATCCGGGCGATCAACCCCCGCGAACCTTTGTCGACACAATCTTGTTGGTTTTGTAAAAAGAGCCACCGAGCAGAAATGCACATCGACTTGGACCGCCAAATACAATAATGAATCAGCAACTCGACGTAGGTGCCGGCGGTCGTTCGCAGCACCGGTTCCCTCTCGGTACCAAGTTTCCTTGGCAAGAGGCCCTCGCCTCGATACCGGGGCTGCAGAAGAACCGAAGCGGTCGCACCCGAAAATGTGAACGATCCAGATGCAGGGGCTGTGACGGTGGCACCGGAAAAGGTGGATTTCTCGGCGGGGGCTCGGGATGCAGAGGCGATCGTGCTGCCGGAGGTGGTGGAGCCGCGGAGGATGTGGATGCTTTGGCGGCAGGGGTTGTGGCGTTATGATAAATGGTCGGTCTCAAGTACAGTAAACGTCGACGTTAAATAGATTTCAATTGCTACTAAACAATGCTAAAAGTAAATTTATCTACACGGTAGTGAGTTTGCTTATTTAGCCTTTGGCCCAAGTGTGATCTCTCTTAATTCTACAGATCATTTGACGTAACTTGTTTTTGGCGTTAACGTGGATCCTCAGGACCCTGATCATATGGGTACCCTGATCATTTTTCCAATATGCACCATCCTTCCACTTCCACACGCGTTTTTTCCACCACTCGTAATGAAATCACCAAATCGCGAAGCGCAAATAAATCTTGCGCTCAATGAACTTCAATCGGCTAAAAAAATCAGTATCCGAGCGGCAGCTAAACGTTATGGTGTCCCGTTTTCTACGCTACACGCCAGGATGGAAGGCGTTAAGGCTTTGGCCGACCGTCGGCCTGGTACTCAAAAATTAACGGCAAGCGAAGAGGAGTCGATTATTCAATATATATTAGACCTAGATTCCCGAGGATTTCCGCCTCAGATCGCTGATGTGGCCGCAATGGCTAACAATATTTTGGCTGCGCGAAACACGCGATCGGTCGGGAAGGAATGGCCTTATCGCTTCATCCAGCGACGTACAGAGTTGAAAAAGCGTTTTTGTCGCGTTTATAACTTCCAAAGGGCCCTTTGCGAAAATCCTGACGCGTTAAACGCGTGGTTTCGGCTGGTTGCCAATATAAAGGCCAAATATGGCATCCAGGATTGCGACATTTACACTTTCGACGAAACCGGCTTTATGATGGGCCAGATTTGCGGCCATATGGTCGTAACTGGGTCCGAAAGACGCGGAAAAAGCAAAAAAGTACAGCCCGGCAATCGAGAATGGGCGACTGCAATTTGCTGCATCAGTGGCGACGGCTACGACGTGCCCCCATATCTCATCGTTAAAGGCGCCCACCATCTCGCGAATTGGTATACAGAGGGCGGTCTTCCCGCATCCTGGCGTATAAAAACCACCGCCAAAGGATGGACAGATAACGAAACAGGTTTGGATTGGGTTCAGCATTTCCATAATTATACAAAATCGCGGACAAAAGGCGCATATCGGATGCTGGTACTCGATGGGCATGGCAGCCACCAATCGCCGGAATTCGAGGGCTATTGCAAAAATCAAAGCATTATTCCACTTTGCCTGCCTGCTCATTCATCTCACCTAACCCAGCCACTTGACGTCGGAGTGTTTGGTGTCCTGAAGCGGGCGTACGGACAAGAAATCAACAACTTTATCCGGGTCCACATTAACAGCATTAGTAAGGTCGAATTTTTTTTTTGGCTTTTTTAGCGGCGTACAAAGTTTCTATAACAAAAGAAAACATGGCTGGGGGCTTTAGGGGAGCTGGACTTATCCCCCATAACCCGGAAGCCGTAATTTCCAAACTGGATATCAAAATACGGACGCCTTCACCCAAAGAGCCTACTTTTCCCACCACCGAATCTTGGGTCTCTTAGACGCCGCACAACCCGACAGAAGTTATTTGTCAGTCTACGCTTGTTAAAACTCGAATCGACCGTCACCAAAGCAGCTCGCCAACACCAATTTTTGATGCTGTAAAACAGTTAGCTAAAGGAATGGAAGGAATGGCCCACCAAGTTACACTTTTATCAGTAGAGGTCCGCAGCCTTCGGAAGGCCAACGAAGCGCTTAGCAAGCGACGAAGGGCCAAAAAACACGTATACGCGAAGGTCATTTATTGTACAAGAAGCTCAAAATTTGTTGCAATTGAAAAACGCAGATGGTCCGATATTGGATAACAATGGTGAATTTGAGGAGGAAAATAGTGCGCAACCTGCGACCAAACGGCGCTGTGGCAATTGCGGTAACATGGGACATAATTCGCGCACCTGTCAGGAGGATGCAGAAATGTCCGATGTATATAATTCCGATTGTATTGAGGTTAAATAAGCAATACTGGCGTTGCAATTGAAGCTGGAAACTGTGTTAAGGTGAAAAACTGATCAGGGTACCCATATGATCAGGGTCCTGAGGATCCACGTTAGACCTAATTTCGAAAGATCACTCGATATCATACCTTGGCAATTACGTGTGGTTACCCGATTCCATTCTTATGGAGTCCTGGGTTTTGTCGGCAAAATCCTACCTTCTCTCCCTGGTAACGTTCCGGTTATAACATTGGGGGTACTTTCGGGCCTTTTTACCCGCTGTTGTTTAACGGAAGTCTGAGTAAACAAAAAATTAATTATCAAAACCCAATGTGGTTTTCGGATTGGTTTATGGCGATATTTGTGAGAATCAGGCCCCCAGATCTACCCTCAGAATCACGACTCGGCTCCACGCCGAGCCAGGGATCGGACAAAGGGTCCACTAACTCCGGATTTAAGCGCGTTTCTCCAGCGCGTCGTTGATTGTAATTTCTCTCTTCTCTTCAGTTTAGAATTTTCGTTAATAGCGCCTAATACACTGAGGTTCTCCAATGTATGCCTGGCTGTGACAACTGTCCGCTGGAAAAGATGTTAAGAAATTTCGAAAATAAACCCCCACAAAATGTGGCACAGGGACAATAACCTAAAATAAAGTAATAGCAATTCAGTGCAATTCAGTGCAATTCAGTGCAATTCAGTGCAGTTTAGCACAATTTAATGCAGTTCAGTGCGGTTTAGGGTAAATTTAGAGCGGTTTAGTGCAGTTTAGCGCGGTTTAGGGTAGATTTAGGGCAGTTTAGTGCAGCTCAGGGCAGATTTGGGGGCGCATCCAAAAAAGGAAATTATGCGTGTCGAGATTCGGCGTAGATATTGTCCTGGTATAACTGCATGGCGGCTAAGCAGCTTCATTGATCGAATAGGTATTACCGTCGCTCCCAATGACATCCCATCCATAGAGTTGTGTTTCGACAAGCCTAACAGCCATCGTGCCCCGCATTCTGTGAGCTCGTGGTATCAAAGACAAGGGTACTTGTGTGATATCCGGCGACAAGGTCGATATAGCAACTAGCGATCTGCCTCAACAACCCTGGGGCATGCTTCCCCTAGGAACTAAACCCGCCATACCGCATTAGCACGTGCAGAGGAGTTCATCGCCGAAGGGACTTCTTGCTTTGATATCGTACCTTAAGCACGACCACTTATGTCGAGCAAAGGCCGGCAGAAACAAATAGAGAATTCTTTACTTTGAAATGTCCCACTGCCATGCGTGCATCAGGTTGTTGATTTCGTATTATCTCTCGCTTCCCTGCGGAGATTTTTATTATTAATTCAGGACCTATGCATTTCCCCACGGAGGGATCTCCCGATTGTTGATTTCTAAATATAGCGTGGAAAACACGGATGGAGGGTTCGTGTGGGCTTGTTTCCTTCTCTTCGTTGTTCTGTGTAACGGCCAGAGATTCGATCGGAAGCGCTTTGTTCACTTGCCTCCCAGCTCCTCACCAGACCACGTCTAGTAGATACTTCCTAACCTGACGGTGTTATACTGCGACAACAAGACAAACGTCTTTTGTGAATGCAGATTATGGTGCTCGAACGTCACCATGCCCACCCTGCAGTAGACGCCCTCTTCTTGGCGGATTAGAAGCCCTATCGTCCAATTATAGGGCCAGTTGAAGAAGTCGCTGATAGGAATCACGCCACGCAGTAAGGCCGATGAACTCTTTTTTTGAACTTTTCTGACATGATTTAAAGCTGCTCAGCATATATTAACGATGCAAAAGTTAATGACATTACTGCTATGAAGTTTCCATGCTGCGTAGGAACCTCAGAAATAAAAGTCCTGTGAATGGGAAATGTTGATTGATTGATTGATTGAGATTCATTACGCCCTCTACTTATAGTGAGCAACGCGGCCAATAAAAGAGGTAGTAGGGGCTAGCAGTGGGAAAGGTGCAGACCGGAAATCCTTATCTGGACCTAAGATTAAGTGGTAAGACTTTGCTTAGTTCCCGGGTATACCCTTCCTAATTGAGGCGAAATTAGCCGATGGCTTAAAATAGGCTTAGGAAATTGCGCCAAAGACTCAGCCACGATGGGCTGTAGTTTATTGTGTAAAATGACAGACAGTTGGAGATGACCTGGGCAACCAAGGACGACGGTAATTAATATATTTGAACGTAGACTGTTGTTATTTGTGCGAATTTCCATGAGTTATAAGAGACAAAGAAGAGCCTGGAGACTGTGACCTTACGTAGGTACCTTTGCTATCTTTTTTGGTGGCTAAGGGGATCTTTTATCTAGCAGAGTTTCTAACTCGGTGTTTTTCAACCTTTGTTTATTCATATCTTGCATATATAGCATAACTATTAACATGCCATAATTTGGCGCCTAGGCGACATTCCGTAAGCCGAATCCGAGCTTCAATACAAAAGCTTCAGTAATAATAACAAAGAAAATAATCCCTTGCTTTGGAGCTTGAATGTTTACGTCTAACCCTGCATGGGGCGATGGAGGCATAGACCACGATTGCTTCCAGATTGATCCAAGCTTTCGCGGACACAGACCATCGCACTGTACTGCCAAGTTAATCTTGTTCGGTTGAGTCAGCTCTTTTCATGGTAAGCTTAGGGCGGCTCAGAGCAGGATCAGGGGCGCATCCAAAAAAGGAAATTTTGTGTGTCGAGATTCAGCGCAGATATTATGCTCTAATGACCTTGGGTTCCACAGATAGCTTTTACTCATGCCAACTATCAATCCCCATTGATCGGCACTGGGGATGGCAGGTACTGCGAATGTTCATGTTGATGTGAGGGCGATATACAGCAGGTGATTAGAAGCGTAGCCGTGTTTTGTTTCTTGCTCTCTTTTCCAAGTTTCACGACGGTTTCCACATGGTTTCAGTGGGCAGATGTCACCCACCCTACTCGCAAATGCCTCTTAATGTTTGTCATGTAAAGCAGATTCCAAGTGGGAATCCTCGTGCATCGAAAGTTCAAACATTGTTCGGTGTTTAAAGTTTGCGACTGATTTTGGAAAGCTTACACGGTTAAAACAACACCAAAACTAGCCAAGCATCAAATTGTACCGTAAGGTTCAACGATGAATGCATTTGTATGCGGTGGCGAATGGAAAGCTATATATAATAAATGGTATATGCACAATCTAGAGTTGACTTTCTTTGTTTTCTTTGTTGTTCAGCCCGGTGCACGAAACTAACAAACGCTAAACCTTCAAGAAATCATTTTACTATCTTATTTTCCTCAGCCTCAATCTTTAAGTGAATGAGTTAGCCATTTCTTAGTTCAAAATGCAGTTCAAGCAAATCATCATTGTCGTTGCTGCCTTTTCTGGCGCCGCTTTTGCCGCCGCAGTCCCAGCTGCCAATGACGCCGCGCCACTGGCCTCTCGTGAATTCATTCTGAACTGCCCAGCGTACGTTTGATCCCCGTGAAAAAGACAAAACTAGAGATTAGAGGATATAGAGCTTGGACTAACCAAAATGGTGGTTTCATATAGTGGCTGCCACTTGAAGGGTAGCATTTGTTTGTGCACCGGCCCGTAAAGCATTTCAAGTATGTCAAGCGGGCGAGACATCCAACAAAGAAGACTTGATGAATTCTCTGATTGGTCTCAATATAAATTTCACATCCGTTGGTTGCTTGGAATTTGCTGCGTGACGGCAAGTGCAACTTGACAGCGCCATACATTATAACGCGCACATGCAATTACGGCGTGTATGTAATCAGCAAGTGGAGAATATAAAAAAGAACTACCGCTGTCATCTCATATCTACATCATCAAATACATCAGGTGACATTCAAACGTTGATTGCATCCGTTTGTCGATTGGTGATCTTGTACGAGCTACCCTGGAGGCAGCTCAGAGTAGCCCAAGATAATTTAGGATGGCCTTGACGCAGGAAGACGGGGGCGCGACAGGATTTGATAGGCCAAAACATCTTTCTCAGGTCCGATCATTCAAGTCCGTGCTAATAGATTGGCTACATGAGAGTTCTAGAGGAAAAGAAAAAGACATGATGCGCAGAGGTTCTGTTGAATGAACTGAGAATGACGACTTTTCAAGGTGTATATATCTATGCAGTAGGTCCTCGATTGTTCTTACACGGCATCGGGGCGTGGGTGACAAACTGAACCTAGCTAGTCTTTCAGGTCTTAGAATCTGGGAATGGAGCTTTCATTCCGAGACTGCCGTATTTACGAGGGTGCATTGCTTGATGACGCTCCGCTTATGTCTAACTTACCTACCTATTCGTATCTACTGTAGTCAGGGTCAGCTACTCGTAGTGCGTTCCTGGTTTTGTGGGTTTACCCCTCATAATCATCTGTCGCTGCTTGGCTACCCTTCTGGGCGAGCTCAGATCCTTTTTGGTCTTGGTGGCAGCGCCAGCAACTCTTGTTTAAGCACGCCATAGTACCATCCTGTGCGTTCATCACTGAAATGGGCCATGACCATTTCTGCATTTAGCCGCGGCCACTACTGTCTCCTCATTTTTGATTGGCCCTCTTTCGACGGCCACGGGCAAAAGGGGAGCAACGCCATTCGCGTTCCAGGGTAGGGGTAGACAGGGGTTCAACGCTTTATTCGCTTGCTTGCCGCGCAATGGCTTGGCGAGCCATTTATTTACGTTTTTATATCGAAAAGGATATACTATATACCTGCAATCCTTTTTGAAGGCATGTCCACTTTGCCTGTGTATCAATGCACTGAGATCTCCTTCCATTCCTCGTCAGATATTTACCAGATTCACTACGCTGAATATTTCATCGTGATTTCTTTGTGGGCTGACAGTTAAGACTGTGGCATTGCAGTCCTACCAAATTTGGTGAGATTTTGATCACTAATATTTATTGGTGTTACCATATTTTCGCACCTTGCGAGTGGGAAGGGAGCTGCTCATGTCCACTGTAGCAAAATATCATTGGTCACCAGACCAGTTTAATAGTTCTGACGCTATGCACAAACGGTGTAACCAAAAAACCGTTGCATCCTCGGCATCTTGACTCATGTTCTTTCGAGCAGTCTGGGCAAAGCTGCTGAATACCAGACATTAATACTCTGCTTGCTATTGTGAATAACCTACCGAATCTGGGTCTATTGGAGGGAAGCATGACCGCTTAGCCAGTTCTGGATGCGCTTACTACCCAAGCACATTCCGAGGGTTTACTCAAAACAGGTACCCCAGCCTGGGCGCGACTGCAATGCGACTTTCCCCGCATTTCGCCATAGCAAGTCCCCCGTTCTTGGCACAACGCCAGTCGGGCATGTTACCGAACATCAACATTTCAGCCGTCCTTGCCAAGGGGAGACGTGCCTTGCTGGCGGATAGCACCCCATGTCCCCCGCAAAAGAACATGGGGCCTGATCCCCGTAGTTCGATTCACGACGAGTTTGTATGTCCCTTTGCGAGGACGTAAAACGTATACATTTCATGTGGTGTTGATGTCGCGGCGATGACAGTTACATTGCGAGAAACAAAACTTGCTTTTTCTTCGTGTAATGTGAAGCTTCCCCTTGGGGTCGAGCACAGGTACACGTGTAGCACTGTTGAGCGCCGAGCAACCGAGGCTTGGACGATGTTGAAGAGGGGAATGAAAATCCCCATGTCATGTGTCCATGTCCTGAGACGGTTATAAAAAGGGTGGCATAAGGACGTCAATAAATTGTTTGCCGAGCAAGTCTTGCAGATCGTGCACAGCTTCCAAGAAGAACAAGAGAAAGAAAACCAAACAGTCCACCTTTCCATCCACTGAACCAACACCCAAAATGCGTCTCTCAACCTTCATCGTTCCCGTCGCTAGCATCCTCGGACTGGCATGCGCGCAGATCGGCGCCATCAACACCGCCATCGCCGACATCCGCAGCGACGTCGACGCCGTCAAGAACGCCTTCAACGCCGGCACCGCCGCGGGCATCACCTCCTCCATCACCGAGCTCGACGACTCCATCTCCGCGGCCACGACGGTCGTCGATAACAGCCCCAACATTGGCCTCCTCGATGCCCTCAGCCTGGCCAGCTCCATCGGCGGCCTGCAGACCTCTGTCGACCAGGCCTTCACCGTCATCAAGGCCAAGAGGACCGCCGTCGACGCCCTTGGCCTCACCGCTGCCGTCAGGACCTCGCTCGTCGGCCAAAAGTCCGCCGTCGATATCCTCGGCGGCAAGGTCGTTAACAAGGTGCCCAGCATCGTTCAGGGCACTGCCAGGTCCTTTGTTGCTCAGCTTGACGCCTCTTACGCCGCGGCAATTGCTGCTTACTCTTAGATATTAAGAGATGGATCAATGTCTACGTGTTGGATTTGGAACATATGGGCGTGGAGGCTTGTACATACCTAGCTTGGTGCCTTGATGCTGCTGAATGGCAAACGCTGGCATCCAATGAAAATAAAACGTCATTTGTGAACGATGACGTGGACTGATGGTGATGTGCGTGTTTATAATTCTCCAGCGGCTTGTTCAATCCTTGAATATCGATCGAACTCAGTGCGCGATCTGTGATCCTCCAAGTAAACATGTGGTGGATCGAACCCCTACTCCGGGCTTGGATTTATAGCAGGGTTTACTGACGCAGTATTGGTATACACCTTACTCTTACTTAAAAGATGTTCGCGGTTGAATAGAGGTCTACCTGACTACCTATATCGCTAGCCTGTCTGCATTCTGTAGTAGAGGTTTGCCATTTAGGCGGGGCTTTCTTGCCTACCTACCTAGGTAGGTAGATTGATCAGTCTATTTAGCCTGTTTTCCCAACTCCTTCCCGACCCCACCAGACAACCTACAGTTCAAGATACGTGAGCCGATTTGCAAAGAAGATGGAAAAGATACCTCTAATAACCCGGTAGAGGGTTGAGCTTAACCGTAAGTTACGCCAGCCATTATCTGCGTACTTTCGCCTAGAATACACCCCGAGGTTCCTGAACTGACACCTTTTTGGACACCTTCAGTCAGGGAACCCTTTAAAAATACTCCGCAAGAATATTCCTAGTTATCGTAGAGGTGGCTGAGCTATTAGCGCTCTTCGTCAACCTTGATCCCAGGGTCTGGCTTAGCTCCCTTCGCATAGAGAGGCTGGGGCGGGAAGCGCCTGTCAATGCTATGACTCGAGCAAGTTACGCGTTATCTGCTTCCTGGACCATCCTTTCTGTGGTACACTTGGTCAAGGATCAAATCAAGGAAATCAGAAATTTATTATTCAAATACAAATATAGGTAACGTGGATGTACATGACCCGGATCAGGACATGACCCGGATCATTTTTCCGACATTGACCATCTTTTCATTTCGACACGTGTTTTTTCCACCACCAACAATGGAATCGCCAAACCGTGAATCCCAAATCAATCTTGCGCTGAAAGACCTTCGATCGGCTACAAAAATTAGCATTCGAGCGGCGGCGAAACGGTATAATGTACCGTTTTCTACGTTACACGCCCGAATGAACGGTCGCGCTTCTTTGGCCGACCGTCGGCCAGGCAATCAACTTTTAACGCAAAGCGAAGAGGAAGTGATTGTCCGATATATATTGGACCTGGATTCCCGAGGATTTCCGCCCCAGATTGCTGACGTGGCCGCGATGGCCGACCATATTCTCGTTGCGCGGAACGCGCGACCAGTCGGGACTCGCTGGGCAAGTCGCTTCATCCAACGACGCATAGAACTAAAAACGCGTTTTTCTCGCGCCTATGATTTCCAAAGGGCTCTTTGCGAAAATTCTGACGCGTTAAACGCGTGGTTTCGTTTGGTGGCCAATATAAAGGCCAAATACGGCATCCAGGACTGCGACATTTACAATTTCGACGAAACCGGTTTTATGATGGGTCAAATTTGCGGCCATATGGTTGTAACCGGGTCCGAAAGACGCGGAAGAAGCAAAAAAGTACAGCCTGGCAATCGAGAATGGGCGACTGCAATCTGCTGTATTAGTGGCGACGGCTACGATGTGCCCCCATATCTCATCGTTAAAGGCGTCCACCATCTCGCGAATTGGTATACAGAGGGCGGTCTTCCCGCATTTTGGCGTATAAAAACTACTTCCAATGGATGGACAGATAACGAAACAGGCCTGGATTGGGTTCGGCATTTCGATCATCATACAAAATCGCGGACAAAAGGCGCATATCGGATGTTGGTACTCGATGGGCATGCTAGCCACCAATCGCCAGAATTCGAAAGCTATTGCAAAGATCACAATATTATTCCGCTTTGCCTGCCTGCTCATTCATCTCACCTTACCCAACCACTTGACGTCGGAGTGTTTAGTGCTTTAAAGCGGGCGTACGGTCAAGAAATCAACGATTTTATCCGGGCCCACATCACTAACATCGGCAAAGTCGACTTCTTTTTGGCTTTTGCAGCGGCCTACAAAAAGTCTATAACAAAAGAAAATATAGCTGGGGGCTTTCGAGGAGCTGGAATTATTCCCCATAACCCGGAAACGGTTATATCTAAACTGGATGTTAAATTACGGACGCCTTCACCCAAAGAGCCTACTTTTCCCACCACCGAATCTTGGGTTTCTCAAACGCCGCATAACCCGACAGAAGCTATTTGTCAATCAACGCTTGTTAAAACTCGAATTGGCCGTCACCAAAATAGCTCTCCTACACCAATTTTTGAAGCTGTAAAGCAGTTGGCAAAAGGATTAGAGTCAATTGCTCATCGAACTACACTTCTTGAAGCAGAGAACCACAGCCTTCGGAAGGCCAACGAAGCGCTTAGCAAGCGACGCAGGGCCAAAAAAACACGTGTCCGCGAAGGAGGATCATCTACGGTACAAGAGATTCAAAATTTGTTGCAATTGAAGAACGATAATGGTTCGATACAGGAGCAAGAAGGTGAAAATGGGGAAGGAAATAATGCGCAACATGCCACCAAACGGCGCTGTAGCAACTGCGGTAACACCGGACATAATTCGCGCACCTGTCAGGAGGATGAAGAAATGTTTGATGTATATAGTTCCGATTGCATTGAGGTCAAATAAGCAACGCTGGCGTTGTAATTCAGGTTGGAAATAAACGCGTTTTGAAAAGTGATCCGGGTCATGTCCTGATCCGGGTCATGTACATCCACGTTAGGCAACTTTGTTGTTTTTTTTCTTCCTTCCGGCATAGATGTTTGTACCCCTACTGGGTAAAGATTTTGCCTGGCAGGGTTTGACCGAAATACGAAACCAAATATGCTCCCCCTCCCCCTAAACGTCCATCTGCGAAGACAGGCAGCTCATAGGGTCCCTTAAACGGGGATGTGGGAGCCCAGAATGAAGTCTTGTGGCGGAAGACGGGCTTCTGGACCGAGACATTCATAAATTTGCAGGCTTTGGAAAGAAAGGTTAGTAGGTTGTGTAGCATGGCCATTAATATCCAAGTAAAAGGCGTTGTTGCTTCCGATGAGCTCTAGATCTCTGTTGTCTGGAGCCCTTTGCAGGACGGACAGGGAAGCCATGCATAGAATCGGTTAAGGCTTTTGGCGTGAGGGTTGGGCTGTCCGTTGCCCGGAGCGACCGTCATCGGTGCTTGCATAGGTCCTTGTTGTTGACTTGGTGGATGGCATGCCCGTCAGCAGACTTCGGAAGCTTTTGTATGTGGACCTAGTGCTGAATCCCAAACTCCAGCGCATGTCCTTGTGCGGGAAAATGCTTACTAGGCTTCACAGCAAAAGGCCCATGTGTGGGCAGGGCGAAATCTCGAGTGGTATGAGGGGCAAACTGCTTTCTTTACCATCAAAGATGGATTTCTTTCCTGTGGGACGATGCAATTCCTTTGAATAGTTTGTTCGGTCGAGATACTGGGGGACAGGTGTGATCAGGACTTAGCAGGTGTGCTTCTTTATTGTTATTTCTTAATTTATTATGTTAAGCCCGGCCCTAACACCAGCTGCATCGGTGTGTCGTTAGCCATTGTAGCATGGCCTCCAAATCTCTTCGCCCGAGAGGCAATCGCTATGTAGCTGAACATCGTGGATAGCGCCGCACAACAACTGGGGCATCGGTCAAACCTACTTATCTTGGCTGCTAGCGGGGCTTGGTATCCGGAAACAACACGAGGAATACGGCGCATGCAGGCCAATCACGGAGATGATCGGGACGGTGCGAAAGAGAACTCCCATGCATCCAGAGTTGTCGATCATAACGCACACCGGACCAAGATTTTGACACGGCCGTGGGGGTGACCGCCTATTTCTCGAGACGGTACACGTTGGTGGTCAGCGGCTTATAGCTGACAGTCAGCTTCCGCCACATTTGGGCATAAACCGGCGACACGAGGCTCCTTTACGCCTTTTAGGATGAGTCCACGTAAGCGCACGAGTGGTCGAAAAGGTGACTCTTTCAGCCCTAAACTCGTTGGTTTGGGGTTTCACATAAGCGGGATTGGTTCTAATCCGTTGGTACCGGGTTGTGTTTCCGACTTTCCTATACTGGTAGGCGAGTTCACAGACAAGCTCATACATGATGACCAAGTTGGTGGTGTCCGTTCACGTCATTCTGTTTGGGCAAGGTGGTTAACTCCTAGAGGCGAAAAAATATTTCACCAGCTAACAGATAGGGTTAATAGATCAATTCCAATACAGAGTAGTTGACGTAGACCAAAGCGGCAAAGCATTGCCTAAGTATGTGGCTGAAGGGCCAGAAGGTTGAAATAATCACCGAATTAGGACATATCATGGTATGCTAAAGCTCCAGGTATAATCAAGAGAGGCGAGGGTATGGAAGTCGGGCGGCTCAAATAGAAGGTAGCTCACACTGTTTCCACTGTATAAAAGAGAGCCGTAGAGCCCGAAGAAAAACAGAGAAAAGCTACAAAGTATAAGCACTAGGCCATCTTAACCTGACACCATACTCTTCTCACTTAACAACACCACTCGCGCTGTAAAACTGACGTATTCTTTGTTTCTCTCTCTTTTCAAGACAGTGTCACGTTCAACAAGAAACCTCAACCTTGTGCCAATCATGTCCAGGATTCCCATTCTTCCTCCCACCGGCGAGCCGGCCGAGTACAACGACAACTACATTCTTTACTGGAACAATCTCGCTCTGGATCTGAACAGATTGTCTCACTCCCTGGCAACCAACCCCCAGGGTGGGCCGGCTGCCTCGTCGCGGGTGCTTGGTATCTTGCACCTTGCCATCCATGACGCCTTCTTCGCCATCCACCCTCCTGCTGACGAGGCCTTCACGCCTTACCTCCCCGAGCTGCCGCCCCATGACGGCTTGACTGAGGCTCGCACCGCCGTAGCAGGTGCCGCCATCACCGTTCTCGAGGCTCTGTACACGACACCCTCGCCGAGCATCGCCAGGGACACGACGTTTGCCCTTAGGCAGATGATCAGCCAGTCCATTGACCGCTTCTCTGACCTGGATGCCAGACTGCCTGAGTATCACTTTGGCGCCGAGATTGCCAGGGCCATCATCGCACTCCTCATTCCTCCCGGCGACCCCGGCGTTGGCCAGGGTGCCTACCGCCCCAAAGAGGGTCTCTACAAGTTCCGCCCCGAGCCTAACCACCCTGTCAGGCTAATCCCCATCGACCCCAATAACCCGAATGGTCCTAGGCAGGCCGTGGCAGAGTCATATGCTCCATTCTATGGCAACGCTCGCCGCTTCGCCGTCCAGACCGACAACCACCTCCTCGCCGACCCACCGGCCGGTGCCGCGCGCGAGGACCCTGTCGAGGACATTGACTCCCTCCTGGACGCGATTCGCTCAGGGGCCCTCCCAGATGACAACCGCAACCGCCGCAGCCCGGCGCAGTCGGTCACGGGTTACTTCTGGGCCTATGACGGCACCAACTTGATCGGCACCCCGCCGCGACTGTACAACCAGATGCTGCGCAAGCTCGCCTTTGACCGCCGCCCGGACCAGTCGGACATCTGCAGCGACGCCAACAGCGCCGACTTTGCCCGACTGTTTGCCCTCTGCAACGCCGCCATGAGCGACGCCGGCGTCTTTGCCTGGCGAGAAAAGTACACGTTTGAGTTCTGGAGACCCCTGAGCGGCATCCGCGAGCACCCCTCCGGCCTGGGCAACCCCTTCTTCCAGACCGTAGGCAGCCCCGAGACCAACAACAACGGCATCAATTTCAAGCCGCCCTTCCCGGCCTACCCGTCCGGCCACGCCACCTTTGGCAGCGCCACGTTCCAGATGGCCCGTCTCTACTACAAGCAGCGCGACAACCTCGACTTCCCCCACGACGGCGCCGACAACATCTCCATCGAGTTCGTGTCGGACGAGCTCAACGGCATCAACCGAGACCTGCGCGAGGACTACGACGCGTCGCGCCCCATCACGGAGCAGGTCGGGACGGTGCGCACGCGCGTCCCCATCAAGTTCGAGTCGCTGTGGTCATGCATCCACGACAATGCGCTCTCGCGCGTCTTCCTCGGCGTCCACTGGCGCTTCGACGCCTTCGCCGCTCAGGACGTTCTCGTACCCAACCAAAACCAGGAGCCTGGCGAGGGGCCGTACCAGCTCAACCCCGACGGGTCGACCAGGTACAAGCCGACGGCCGAGGTGCGGTACGAGGCGCGCGCCACCAGGTTCGACAGGGAGGGCCTGTTCCCGATCGGCGGCGTGCCGCTGGGCTTGGGCGTCGCGGATGAGATCTTTAGCGCTAACCTCAAGCCCACCCCTGAAGAGGCCCAGCCTGGGGGTGAGGGTGTGGGCCAGGCCCATAAATTGGTCAATGACGGGGTAGAGCAAAAGACGCTGAACGGAGCCAATGGGACCAAGTAAGGAACACAGGCGGCAGTGGTTTGACTTCTTGAGATGATATTGTTCAAGTCCTTATGTATGGCTTGAATACACTACTATGTCTGCTTGTGGGCAGACGACTTCGGGATGGTTTTTAGGTTTCATTTTAGATGATGTGTTTCGACCAACAACAGTCGCGCTAACTATAACGTTCAATGAATGCTTTGATGCTTTCGAATTACCGGTTTAGGGATTCAGTTTGAGAAAGCCAAGTAGTATCCAATCGCTACATTTTGTCTATCTATCTCCTAAGCATAAAGGGGAGATATGTGCAATCTGTTCCAGACACAACACAAAGGGGCGCTGCGTGAATCTAAGAGTCGCCTACAACTAAGACGCCCGGATTGCACGTTTATCTGTCTAACTTCCTTAGGAATTCGAATACAAGTGCAATAGCCAGTGTTATTCCAAGCTACTTGGACTTGATTACGCTCGTGAGTGGCCACCATAGCAGACCATACACGTAGTGTGAAGAGGGTAAATGCCTTCTCATGGAATGCAATTAGAAAGGCCCATGCGATAGACACAGTCGAGCGCGGCCCCCTTCCATCCTCTCCGTTCCGTCTTGTCTACCGCAAGGTGCTGCAAAAGATCTATTTCGTCCCATTTTGGCTTGCGATAGAATGAGTCTGGTTCCGGCATCCTCACGGCTACCCCGTCTTGGTTTTTTTCATGAGAAGTGACAGATTCCACATTGCGCCAAAGGAGGCTGTGTATTATTGCGTATTCCTGCTGATCGGAAAACTTGTGGCCCACGCCTTTCTTATCTTGTATGGATCTAATCTCACTGTATTCGACACACTTGATGTCGCTAGAAGTGTCGATACGGTAAACGTAAACTTGGTACACAGGCTGATTTTCAATCTTAGAACTAATACGCCATGCGTAACTTTCAGCGTCGCCTGGTGTTGTTGCTGCCGACACGTACGCCAAGTCGATATTGTCTTCAAAATTCAGTTGGGGATTTCTCCCATCCGAAAACCCCTGTGTCATGACTTCGTACGGGTTGCGCCAGTCGCCTCGGTAAAGTACATCCTTCGCACAATTTTTCCCGGCCAAGGTGCATGCTGCAAACGGCAGGAGAACTGAGGTATAAACGAGCGAACGGCGGCACATGTTTGTGTTTGGGTTTTAGTAATGTGTACAGGCCTTTTTGAAGATTGAAATGAAGAGATTTGTATGTGCAGAAGAAGCGGGAAGCTAAAAGAACGTGGAAAAGACGATGGTGGTAGTAGGAATAAGGAGCTGCAAACTTTGGTGCAAAAGGTTATTTGGGGGCCCAACTGAATATCGGTTACTTTTATACTTTTAACTGTTTAGCGGTCACTTTTGGTTTTCCCAGTATTAATATCGAACAAATACCTTTTGAAGTTTGTTCCCATTTAATTTCCACCTCGATTTATCCTGTACTAATTGCGGTATATGGCGCGTTTTGGTATAACGGAATGACCAAATTTTGCTAGAGCGATTAATATATCACCGCTTTTCGCCGATTCCGGTCCGTTATATAAAAGTGGTAACAGGGGTAATTGCTAACAGGGGTTTAGGCATCAACTTAGGTGCGGCGTGGTTGATAACCAACGCTAAAAGTGTTATAATTGTAGGTGGAATGCACTAAATTTGGGTAACTGAAATAAACCCTTACTCGACAAGCGCAAAATGTCGGACTGTTGTTCGGTTGAATATGTGGTCCAAGGTCGTGAAAGCCGTCAAAAGGCAGTTGAAGCGGGAAGCTTTCTGTAAAACATGTATGGGAATTAGATTGCTTTCGAAAACCATCTTTTACTTCTCCAATTTGACTAGGAGCTCGGTGATCATATGAGGACATTGAATCTCTTCATCCAATAGAGCAGCTGGTGTTGAAAATCTTTAAAGGTTGTATCTTTATCCAGCCTTGCCGGCGTTGCCGAAGTTAAGGTCCATTGCGGCTATTGACACAAGGGCCTCCTAGCAAGGGGCACCACGGTCAACGCTGGCATTAAAGTCATGACTAAACAGTCAGGTCTCTTTTCTGAGCCTACAGAACTGAATGTTGAGGTTGACCCTGACCAACAGCCAAAAATCATCACGTTTTTACTTTTTTGCTCTCTCAAAACTGGAGTAAATTTATAGTTCCCCCTGCAGCACCCATAAGCCCCCTTTCGGGATCGCAATGGGGAAGTATACGAAATCTACGTCGATGGGGATCCCCTGCAGTGTTCTAATACCGGGGCCCTGCCCCCATAAGCTGGAAGAAGGAAGACTCAAAGTAAACTCCGCCATGCAGGATGTTGATGAGTAAGTGGTTGAAAAATAGTCTGAACATGTACTTCCTTGCAATTTAAGGTATCTGATGTTTATGCATCGCTTGAGGCGAACTTTAACAATTGGGACTCGAGTGATCGATTAAGCTATGTTTAGCTGGTAATCTCCCACTGTATGCATGCCTACCATGCCCAACAAGTTGCCGCATTGATTCTGTGGTCCAAAATAAGTTAAGTTGCTTCTACAATACAGGAAGGAAAGACAAGAGGTGTGTCAGTCATGCTAACCTTCCCACTCAAAGTTCTGCTCGGCAGATCACCTAAGTGGTGATGAGTTGAGAAAGGTTCGCTAAAATCTAAAGTATACCGACCCTCCCATAGTATATTGCTATATGGAGATGACGGTGAATTCGACTCACGAGTTTGAACATATTTAGGAATCAGAACTGCTGCTTAATCCGTACAAAATTTCGTCATTGTTCCAACTGTGGGGAAGTGCCACACAGTTCTTGGCAACTTCACCTGGAGTAATTCCGACGGACGGCTACACCAAGGGCCCGAACTGGTACAAAGCCGACAACGGCGCAGTAGGACTGTTGGTTCTTGTCAGAGAACTAACCGTTGTACTCATCTTTTGGGCTTAAGCCCTTTTACGCGAAGTGAACAGCCATTAATAGCCGCTTATTTCTTCCGGGCTATACGATGCCGTCTTAGACATTGCCTCAGTGTCATTAGATCGCTAGTTGGTCGTAGTCCAGTTTGCTCTGAGTAACGATGAAAACGTTCGAAGCCGCTTCTGCCTTTTCTGGCCAAGCGTTTGGGGCATTTACCGTAGAAAAACATTATTTAATTTGGAATGGGTTAGGCCACTGTTATGCTGGGAATAATAAAAGCGAATTGGACCCTAGATTGAGAAAATGATGCCCAGCAGTTAAGTTAGGACATCACTCGAAGGGGCTCTGTTTATGTCCCCGACGCTCAAGGGTTTTTTCGTCCTGTGCACGTTCGAGTATAACCACGTGCTCAATACCAGTGGAAAATATCAAATCCGTTCCATTGTGACCAAGAAACCATGAAGGATCCAGTCTGGGTTCTTTATAGAATGCCGCCCATGGATGGAAAAAGTGGTACCAAGGGAGCCAGGATCCGATTCATTGGTGTCATTCCTTCAGTGTGCGTGGCCAAGGCCTTATGCGTGGTTACCAACAACTGATACTAGCGAAGAGTCAACGTGCGCAGGAATTTCCGCGTTGCTGCAGGTTGTGTACCACAAACACCACCAACAATGCATGGATTTCATTGCTGAACTTCCAATCATTAGGTACCTTAGGTGTCGCCTTATTTTACTCCCATGCAAATGCGGCATCTACGTCTACAAGCCGTGCGAACCATTGCTCATCACATCTGCCAACCATCCAAGTCCCATCGGGGTACGTCGCGCCCCCGCACTCTGAGTCTGCCTTCCTCCATGGACCTCAAGCTCGTAATCTCACTTTGTCCAATCTCAGCATCAAGTCTTTCAAATCGACGGAGACATCGAGACGGCTCACAAACCCTACAGAATATCAACGTATCACCTCAGTAACATGGACTTTCTCAATTCAATCACCAACTGCTTTGGCAGCACAGTACGTGACAATGACGCGCCCGATGACCACGAGAAACCCCGCCGCGATCCCAATCCAGTCCGCTCTGTCCAGGAGATCTCGAAGGACGTCATCGAACTCCTCCGCGTGGCCGAAAAGAATGGCTCAACCTTGCGACTTCGAATCGACGACGTGGTCGGCGACCAAGGCTGGACCGAAAGTATCGCGCGCGCCATCGTCGCCGGCCTGGAGGCGCTCATCAAGCAAGGCCGAGACAAGATCGGTCCCGTCCTGGGTGAATTTATCGACAAGGCCGAGAATGCCGCCAAGGCTGTCTTTGCCTTTCCACACGCCCACCCATACCTCACGGCTGGCTTTGCCACCATCGTCGCCGTCGGCGTGCTGGTGCTCGTGGCGCCGTGGGCAGTGGAGGCTCTTGGCTTTGCCGAGATGGGGCCTGTCGCTGGTAAGGATGCCTTTTTTTGTTCTCTTTTGGGTAGATACGTCTGGTATTTGCGGGGATTCTTTTTACATGTGTGACCACTGACGTAAATGGTAGATTCATTCGCGGCCGGATGGCAGTCAACCTATGCTGGATTTGTTCCCAAGAACTCGCTATTCAGCTTCTTCCAGAGGCTGGGCATGATATGGGAACGATTTTGACAGAGCACCTGGATTCTCCATGTGACAAATCTATCTGCATCGGACAACCTGGGGTTCACTGCCTTGAGTAAGTGTACTTTGATGGCGATGTTGAGGAATTGACAACGTTTAAAGCATGTAGATCCGTGCAAAGTCGACTGGGTAAGGGCCCTTTTTGGGGAGTGAATAAACCTTTGATTGATGGAGATGACCCGAAACACCTGTTGTGGCGCCTAGCGATGGCGCCGAGTCTGAGATCAGCATGACTTGGTTGCTATTTTAATGTACCCAAACATGGGTTTGACTGTCACTTAGTGGATTAAAAAGCTAGACAGGGACCAAAATCTTGGTTTTCATCTTTATGGCCATGGGGGAAAGAACAAGAAAACATCATGGACGACTTCAAGTAGCAGGATGCCAAGAAAATGTCAGATATCGGCTGCCCTCTGATCCATGGACGTCAGCTTACACCAACCCTTTGTAAGCTGACAAGAACGGCCTCAGTTGGGAGCATAACTCCGAGCCTTCCGAACTGTTGTATCCTGTTTGTTTTGGAAGCTTCGAAAATCCATAAATACTTGAGGACAGGAAAGCGCAACTGAAAACAATTTGTCGTGAGCCTCTTGATACCAAAGGCTGTCGACCCCGACCCAAACATTAGCATCCATCATTTGCTCCCACAGTAATTGAGGACCATCAGACAGAGTGTGCAAAATCAGGAGCCATGTCCAGAAACATCCATTCAGACCTTCCTCATCACCCCAAGTCCCCAAAGACTATGCGGGCGGTGATGTTTGTGGGCCTTGGCAAGGTCGAGACGCGCGACGTGCCCTTCCCGGAGATCGAGGAGCCAGAGGACGTCATTCTCCGCATTACGACTTCGGCAATCTGTGGCAGCGACCTACACAACTATCGTGGCTACTTTGGTCCGCCGAACTTCCCCTATTCCATCGGCCACGAGGCCGTCGGGGTCGTTCACGAAGTCGGTCATGCGGTCGACAGCTTTAAGGTGGGCGACCGTGTCATCACGGCTATACCCGACGACCGCCCCATCGGGACCAAGAATTCCTTTACTTCGCCGGGGATTGAACTGCTAACAGGTGGAGAATTTGGCACACAAGGTGAGCATCAAGCGTACATCTTTCTTTTGTTTGTCTTTTCTCTTGTGGGCTCACACGCCTGGCTGCCTTATCGTAGCCGAATACATACGCATACCATTTGCGGACAGCTCCTTGATCCCCATTCCCAATCGTATTTCCGACAAGGAGTGGATCATGGTTAGCGATATCTTTGCCACGGCATGGCAGGGGCTTGACTGGGCCGGGTTCCAATCTGGAGATTCCGTGGCTGTTTTTGGAGCCGGCCCGGTTGGTCTGATGGCCGCATACAGTGCTTTCCTCCGCGGCGCATCCAGGATCTACATTGTTGATCACAATCAGCAGCGGCTTGACAAAGCCCTCGAGATCGGATCCGCCGTCGTTCCTATCAACTTCCTGACCGCAAAGGCGAGCGACCAGATACTCAAGACGAGCCCCGGCGGCGTCAACCGCGCCATCGACTGCATAGGTCAGGAGGGGGTGAACCAAGAGCTGAAAATCCAGTGGGACTACGTCCTGCGCGAGTGCATCCGCGTGACCACCACCGGTGGTGGCATCGGCCTGGTCGGCGCCTACGTCAAGCTCCCCAAGTCGGAAGGCGTGCCAAATGCCGACGAGGTTCCAGAGGAGCTCAGCGTCCCGGTAGCGCAGGTTTTTGCAAAGCAGCTATCCATCAAGGCCGGCACTATGGACCCGACACGGACAGCCCGGCAGATGGTGAGTCTGGTCGGGAACGGGCGCGCCAAGCCCTCTTTTATCATCGACGAGGGTCCGTTTGATCTGGACCAGGCCCCTGAGCTGTATCGCCGCTTCAATGAGGGCAAGATAATCAAGGTTTTGTTTAAGGGTGCGTCCAGACCGGAGGAGTGGGAGCAGTGTGGGGACAAGAGCATGTCGGAGGGGCAGGTGAATGGCCACTGTGCTTGACAGTTTGCGTAATGGGGAAGCTGATAATTATTTCGGAGGGAATAGACCCAGAATCTTTGTACTATCATTTGAACTTACTCCGCGACCTTGCAACTGCTGGTAATTACTTCACATCCTTTCCTACAATAACCTTCGTACCAGGAGCTCCTTCTGTGGATGCTCCATCACTATGAGCATCCTCTCCGCTGGCGGTTACTTGTACTTTGTACGCTCTAATCCCAGAAGGCCAAGTCAGTCAGGGCACAACGCAAGAAGGGAGAAAAGGGTTCTTACTCCTGTCGTTTAAGATAAACATCAAGCACATGCGTGGCCACCACCAATGCCAAGGCGCAAGCCAGGCAGAAGCTGAACCCCTTGGGGAACCGCGGGCTTTCCACTGTTGGGAAAGTGAGCAAAGGAGTCCAGGCGGTGGACGACTGGGCGATGATTGTGATGACAACGAGGGTAAAAGACCGCTCCTCGGGTGAGTCGCGCAACAGTGTATTCACCCAGCCGTGCAGGACGCTCGACAGTGCATTGGCCCAGTACATTTTGGAGAAGCCATACCACATTGCAGCCTCGGGTACGTTCCAGATGACGAGGATGACGAGGCCCGATGCATTGAGCAGCGAGGATGCCGTAATGGCCCAGGCCGGTCCGAGTATGAGGTCCGAGGCGAAGCAGGCCACCAGGTTGTAAAGGATGCCGAGGGCGGGGGCGATGGTTCCCAGCTCATTGATCTGCGCGGGGCCGTACCGCCCCAGGCTCTTGATCCAGAGGAGGAAGCTGCCTGTCGTCTTGTGGATGCCTGCGTTCCAGAAAAGGATGTCGACGACAACGACGGTCCAGAACCGGGGGCTGAAGAGGATCTTCTTCAGGTTTCCGACCTTGAATTTACCCGCTGTGACGTGGCCGTTGCGCTCGAGGCGATCCTTGCCGATCTGGATGTCCTTGTCGTTGAGAATCCAGCGGTTGGGCTGCTCGATGGTGCCGGGGAGGAGGAAGTAGCCAAGTATACCGACGGGGAAGGTGATTAGTGCGCAAATGATGTACATCCATCGCCAACCCGAGAGCCCATTGATGCCCTCCAGCCGATGCGAGGCTCCCGCCGCAACGAGTCCGGCTGTCAGGGTGCCCAGGTTGAGGCCAGTATAAAACAGCCCACCGCGGCGGGCAATCTCATGCCCGCGGTACCATGAGCCTGCCAGAAGGATGTGATATGGTCAGAATTCAAAATGGCAAATCAGTGCTTGGAAGCAGAGAAGAAAAACCGAAGAATACTGACCGAAAACGTAATGCATTGCGGGAAAGAATGCAGCCTATAAAACCCACGATTTATTGTCAGATAAAGTTCCCGCGGGTGCTGCCTGCCTTGCACCTGTGTCTGGGTTCCTTACTTCGAAAAATCCAACGAGAAAACGATATGCGGCCATCTCACCAAAGCTGTGAGCCCGGTATTGAAGCAGTGTAAAAAGACCCCACATCATGTCCATGAATGGGATGGACCAGTACATTGGGATGTAGGTAAAGAGGAACATGAACGGGATCATCCCCACGACCGCCCCTATCGTATACATGGTCTGTAATTGAACGAGCTCGTTGCCCTGGAAGTTGAGCTCCTCCTTCATGCCGGCGACGTAAGCGTTGTTGAGATTCGCCTGGTCAATGTATTTTACCCAGTACGCCAGGATGGCATAGGGCACGACCACCATGTCGAGCTTGACGATGAAGCGCCGTTCCTCAGGGGTGTCGTCGTCTGAATACCATTGTATCTTCCACCATTTCTGGCGGGGAACTGTCGATTCGACCATTGTGACGGGGTCGCACTATCGCACCAGTTCTCCTTTCATGACGTCTAGCAAAATATCGTATGGGGTTTTCCCGGAGGCTGCGGGCGCACAATAACGTCAAATGTGCCGGTGGGTCAGCAAAACATGCGGTGAACAGAGTGCGGCAAGTGACTGGCGACGTGGCGAGGAGAATACATTGGAAACCTTGTACATATAGATGCCTATCGGCCAAGCAAACAGTGTTCAAGCCAGCCAAAAGATAGGTAATTTTGGACATTGCGTGCCACCCTACCTAACCGCAATACAGAAAAAAAAAAAGAGGGCCAAAAATTGCACCATTGTGGATATTTCCTGGTTCGTCTCCTCTTGGCTTCCAAGTCGAATGATAAGCGACAAAGAGATAGTCGGCGGGGTTTTGTTTTCAGCTCTGATAACGGGAATTGCTCGATGTGGCAATCACGAAAGGGGGGGCATCTGTGGCGTGATCCGAACCCACGGCCTTTGTCCGAAACTCGGCTTTTTGACTCGGGGTACATTCCGAAATGACTGGAACGACCCGTTGTTCTTCTTTGATACGTACTTGAACTACCTAACACCGTAAGAGGTGATGGTAGGGCTGGCAGTTTTGTATTTTCTGGATCCTTTTAATGGTCCAAAGAAGTCCATTGCAACATGAACAGCCAACATGTGCTCAGCGTCGCCATTGTCGGCGCCGGAATAGCCGGCTTAACTGCAGCCATTGCCCTCCAAGGAAAACCAGGCATCGACGTGCACATCTATGAGCGCACAAAAGAGCTACGCGAGGTAGGCGCAACTATCGCCCTGGGACCGAATGGGTTGCGGACGTTGGAGAGGTTGGGGATCAACAATGCGCTGGATGATTCAATTGCTTTCCGAAACAAATCGGGGCATCCTATGATATACCGGTAAGGAGATGGCTGAGGAGAAGCTTGTGCAAGAGAGTACCGTCAAGCCGTCGCCTCGTGTCATAAAATATTCCATCAAGCCAAGAGAAATACCATGCTGACAACCAGAAAAGTCACGCCCAAACCAACGAAACCGTATCAGTCGACAGCCACGTCGGCCACATTGAGCCACGCCATCGCACCGCCCGCTTCTTCAGGCCGCACCTCCAGCGCGCCCTTCTCCAACACATTAACCCGAACCGTCTGCATCTCGGAAAAGCCTTTTCCTCCATTGCACAAACCCATGATGGTTCCAGGATTATTTTAAGCTTCACCGACGGAACCGCCGCCGAGGCAGACATTGTTCTTGGTGCCGACGGCATCCACTCAGCCGTCCGCCGCGCTTTCGTCCCAGAGACTAGCGCCCACTGGACCGGCTGGGTCGTCTACCGCTCCGTGTTCCCCCGCTCAGTCGTAGCCCACATCCCGGACCTGCCCGACGAGGCCGTCCACTACTGGGGTGTCGACCGGACCCTCTTCCTCTCCCCATTAGCCAGCGGCGGCGGTGAGGATCTGTTTGCAATCGTGG
This sequence comes from Pyricularia sp. CBS 133598, assembly GCA_004337975.1. Lineage (NCBI taxonomy): Eukaryota > Fungi > Ascomycota > Sordariomycetes > Magnaporthales > Pyriculariaceae > Pyricularia > Pyricularia sp. CBS 133598. The sequence goes on from RRCJ01000007.1 coordinate 25,772, forward strand.
CCTCGGCCCAATGCGATCCGGAGGCTTTTGGCGACGGCAGCTCCAAGGGCGACGACCCGGTGTGGAACAGGGAGGGCAGCCTCCAAGAGGTGCGGGAGTTGTACGAGGATTGGCACCCTACACTGCGCGCAATCATCCAAGCCAACCCACACACGCGCGTGTACCACAACGCGGCCGCCGACGGGCTGGACTCTTGGGTTTTGGGCGGGGGCAAGGTGACCCTGGCAGGGGACGCGGCGCACGCCCACGGAGGAGCCTTTGCTGCTGGCGGGAGCTTGGCTATTGACGACGCCTGGGCGTTTGCGCAATCCATACTGCACGTGTTCGCCGGGGAGGTGTCCTTGGCCTCGGCGAGATCGGCTGCACCGCCGGCACTACAACAAAACCGCAAGGGGGACAAGGTTGCCGCGGCTCTGCAGCTGTACGAGAGGACGCGCAAGCAGCACACCGACCGCGTGCAAAAGACGGTGGCCGCCAAGAACAGGGCGACTTTGCAGCGGCTGAGGGCGGGGGTGGTGGAGTCGGATCAAGAGCTGAGGCGGCGGATGCGGACCAGGCAGGACCTTGCTTGGATTCATGAGCATGACGTGGTGTCGTCCTTTATTAAGGCAGTCGGCCCCTCAGAGGGCGACCTCGCCAGTCGCCTCTAAATTTGGGTTGCGGGCGTTGAGTGATCTGTTGATCTGTTCTAATATCTTGCTCGGTTCCGGGATCAGAAATTTGATCTCCTATTATCTGTACTTTTGCTCAGTGCACCCTTCATCCAGTTTTTTTAAATTAGAACAGGTTCTAGTCGACTTTTACGACATTCTATTTTTGGATCCTTTTGTCCTCGCCAGTCATGAATCAAGGGTCTGTATCCCCAGTGATGGAAGAGTAGGTAAGCAGGATATCATTTTCACTTGTTTTGACTTGGACTTGCGCTGTGCAGAGCAATGGGTGTTATTATTCGATCTCTGCTCATCAAGGGAAATATTGATGCGGACCGAGTTGAAAGCCAGAAGAGACTGCCACGAGGTGGCCTTGCGAAGTTCAAAGATGGATATGTCCAGCGTTGAGACTAAAAACAGCCCATTTTCTAGCAACGGAGTAACCGATCGCATGCATCCCCGGACTTTTTCCCCTTGGTGGTACGTAAATATCATACTGGAGGTATGCCGTATTCGTTTGATATGAAGGTTAAAAGAAAGGCATCCTTGATCACTGATATCTCGAATGGCGACACTTGCTTGATTGGTTGGAACTTGGCGAGGTCCTGCGCGCATGCCTGTTGATAAACTTTTCTTTCCAATTTAAACTTATATCTTTAGGTATATACATATAAAATATTCGCACTCTCCATCTTCCTGCATAAAAAACAACCAATTCACCCACTGCAACGCTTTGCTTCTCCTTACATCACCTTGCTTCTCCTCGCAAACACCAAGCTCAACTCTCCAAAATGAAACTTGGAAATTTCCTCTTCTTTTATTCATTTTGCAAGACTCTCGCCCTCCCCTCACCGGTCCCTAACCATCCAAATGTCCAGCGCGGCAGGGTGGTGGCTGCGGCAGATTTAGCTCGCGCCGCTCACGATTACCAAAGCTGTGTCCACATTGTAGTTGCTTTAGGTCAAGCGCCAATACTCATGGTTAGGCTGGAACGGGAAAAGCAGTTTATGAGGGCAGTACTGCTTCTAAGTGCTCATGAGGGGTGCCGTGAAAAGTTCCCGGGCACGGCCCCTTTGACATTGAACATGCAGTACCCCGACCCCAATATTATCCTACCAGCCATGATCAGCAAGCCTACTGATTTCGAAAGCTGTGTCAGTACTTCGGTGGTTTTAATGAATTCATCAAAACACCTATTTCCACTGGATTACCGCGAGCAGTACAAGGAGCAAATGGTTCAGGTAATTCGCGCGGTGTGCGGTCAGGCATTCCCGGAATCCCCAAATAGGGCCCTTCCGTCACCTATGTCGGGTTAGAGCTGTTTCCTTGGTGGTAATCAATCGAGTTGGAGGATTTTCAAAATGAGGTTGGGGGAGGGGAATTTGTTCATAATATGCTCGACTTTCAGGGTCAAAGATTGCAAATGCAAAGCTCTGCTTAAATTAGCTATGAATTTAATTTGAATTTGGTTGTTAAATATCCAGGTTTCAAACCAGCCCAGGCAGGGCGCCAACGGTACTGATAGGGAGAGACATCCGATATCAAGACTGCAGAGAACCATAATCACGCTAGCAAACCAAATCGGATAATATGAGTAGCCGGCCAAAGTTAAATACGATTACAGTATTCTAGTTTGGACGCGGTATGTGATTTCTAGTGTGATGAGCGTTTCTGAATTGCTTTCAGGGTAGTGCGGTGATGGACAGCAAGCCAGCAAGCGCCTATGCTTACCTACGAGGTACTCATCTGACGCGCATCAGTATCTTATACCGCTGATCGCCACCTCCCAGGAGAAGTAATGGATTTGTTAACCTTGGTCCGACCCGAAGGACCGAGCCCCCATCTTGGCACCATATAAGCCCCAGAACCAGACATTCTTCATTACGTCGTGATTGTTGACAAATCTGGGCCATTGCATCCTCGGCTCCTTTACCACGCCATCTGCCCTGTTTTTGTTCAGTTTACTCAAGCTGTTCATCCTTGCTCAGTTGCTATCCACACTGCTTAGGGGCTTTGGATGTGCTATTTAATATGTTCGGTCGTTGTTTAGGCTGCTCAGGGCGAATTTAATCAGATATGGTTTCTTGGCGGGAGCTTCTCCACTCCTGACACCGGCATCCTCCTGGTGCGGCGTCGGCCATTTTACCTTGTATCGGACGAAAAGAGTATAATACTACAAGTTACGTATCAATAGCGTGTAAATTCTGGTCAAGTTCGAGTGCTTTTGGACTTTGAACTTAGCGGTACATTCAGTGAAAGGTTGGCCTGTAAGTAAATACGTAAGCTGTACAGTCTTTCTCGGGACAATGGCGCGTACAGACAGACGTTGGGGATGTATTCGTCTTTAACCAACACGAGTCACGACCGGTGGCAATCAGTCCCTATAGGGCGGCATATCCCGACGACGTCGATGATCAATCCTAAATTAAGAGTAAAATTGCCCCGGTTTGGAAGCAATGTGGTTATCCCTAGAACCAACTTTTGTGTGTCCGGACACACCGATGCAGCATTTGTTTGACTTTCATCCGATTAAAGTGTAGCAGACTAAACGGGCAAACCTTGTTCTCCCAGCAAAGTTTGGCAACTGTATCCACTATCAAAACAAAATAAAAACGAAGGACTCGGCACTCGAGTTTCTTGCAAAATTTCTCTCTGGTCTTAGGGCTACCCACCCGCGTCATTCATTTACTTAGGTCCAAACCGGCTAGAAGCGATACAGCTTCCTGGGCCGATTCAACCTGTTAATTACAATGCCTACCTTTACGCAGGGCTTTACACTACTCACCACACTGGGTGCCGCCGCCGTTTCCGCCGCTTCCGTCAGCGTCTATAAGCACGATCCGCCCACCAAGAGTGGACCCCTGTCGATATACAATACGCGTGCAAAGTATGGGATACCCACCACGCCGGAGCTGTCAGCTGCTGTCAGCCGCGCCGGCTTCGACACCGAAAGATTAAACAAACGTCAACAGCAGCAGCAACAAGGAAGTGTCTCCGCCTACCCCTTCAGGAACGATACCGAGTGGTTAAATAAGATTCAGGTGGGCACCCCGCCGCAGGTCTTAAATGTCCAACTGGACACGGGCTCGGCCGAATTTTGGGTGTTTGCCGACACGCACCCAACCGCCAAAAAGGCCGGTCACGGCGTTTATAGCCCCTCGAACAGCTCCACCGCGGCCCTTATCCCCGGCCTGACGTGGAATAAAGGGTACGTCGGAGGGGACGATGCGTCTGGAAATGCGGTGTACACCGACGTCGTGCGTGTGGGCGATATTGTCGCCCAATCCCAGGCCATCCTTCCCGCGACTGCCGCATCACAGTCGTATATAAATTCGTCTTATGATGGCATCTTGGGGCTCGACCTGGCAAATTACACCGCGACTCTGCCGATCGAAGTCAACGGGCCTCCAAACTTCTTTGGAACGATCAAGCCGTCGCTGCCCGCACCGCTGTTTGGCGTGGATTTAAAACAGGACAAGGAAAGCTTCTTCGACTTTGGTGTTATACCCCCCAACCGCTACCGCGGTGATGTCGGCTGGACGCCTGTGAACCGCTACCGCGTTAAAGGCATGGACTTTACGCGATGGAATATGACGGCATCCTTGTATTCGATCGGCGACGCCAAAACGGCTCCCCTTAAAGCCAGAAACATGACGGGCGTCGTGGACACGGGAACCACGCTACTGTACCTCGATAAGCCTATCGTGGAAGAGTATTACGGCCAAGTGGCGGGGTCCCGCTTCGATTCCGCCTCGGCTGGTTGGGTTTTCCCCTGCGACAGTGGGCCGATACCCGACTTCTCGTTTGGAGTCGGCCCGGCCGACAACGCCACAGTCATTACAATCCCGGGTATGTACCTCAATTGGACGGTCAACGACCAGACCAAAAGAGAGTGTTTTGGTGGTCTTCAGGAGGCGATTGACTTTCGAGGGACAAAGATATCTTTGTTTGGTACTGTTGCCATGAAGGCTGCTTATGTTATTTTTGAGGATCCTCGCCCGGCGGCAGACCCGAGGATTGGCTGGGCTGCCAAGGATCTTTGAGGCTGGGTTTAATAAAAGAAACTACGCTAAATGCACGAATTTTACGGGAAAAGCTGTGGCAAAGTCTCGAGAACGAATGCTTGTGTCGTATGCAAAAGAGCGGAGGCTATTCAGGCACTGCTTGACATCATAATTTTCCAGCCTGTGTTAATACCAGTTTGTATTCACGTGCCCGTTAGCAAGCTAGATTGTCTTGGTATTCTTTGAATTCTTTCCCAATTTTCAGTAAAAGGCCTTGACCTTCTCTCAGGGCCCAGGTGGGGAGGTTTGAATCGGCACGTTCAAATCGCGTATATGAGGTCGGGTCGCTGGTCGTAGGCAGCCAGGTATCGAATAATGGTGTCTCGGTCTGTGCAATACCCAGACCTTTCGCTGCTACCGCCACACCATCCTCTTCCCCGCTCAGGAAGAACACAAAACCCAGGTCCCGACTGAATGCTAGACGCAGGCTAAGTGCCCCGTTGATGGGTGCCTCTTTTCATCTGCTGGAATCTCTCTTCAATTTCCCAGCAGGGAATTTGGGTCTGTGGAATTGCATTCGTGGCGTGGCTATTTGTATAGGCATATCAATCCGGGCCAAGGTTGTAGTCACCACGGTCATCCCTAGCGCTTATACACCTTGGGAGGGCAGCTAAAACCAGTGTTTGGAATCCATGGCAGACGAGGTGCACGTGTCGCACAAGCTTCTATATGTAAAAGAAGGACTGCTGCATTTTGACAGTTTGTATCTCAAGCAAGCCGATCTAAATATCCCGTGGACAAAGTCGAAAGGTATTTGCGCTAATTTTATAGGCTTACAACCAATCACAAACGATTGTGTTTAACATGTATGTTATTCCCCCTAGTTGAAGTTCCTTTAGCGAATAGTGTCACTTTTAAGAATGAACTAAATATGCTGTTCGGAGTGCTGATCCTGCTCGCCGCGGCCATATTTCACGCCCCCGGTGTTAAGAATGCATGGCTGAAAAGGTCTGCGATTCCACCCGGCCCGCCGCCAACAAAATGTTGATACCTTCCACCATAAAGGCCCGGAGGGCGATGACTTTTGACCATGCCATGGTAATGTCGGCGATGCTGTGGATTTGTCAATGGGATACGGATACGACAGTGAAAAATACCGTTGGGAAGTCCTTCCGGATTGCAACTGGAAATGGGTCGATGATAAAGCACCCCTTTCGGGATGGCTGCCGTTCTTTGTAGAGAGCACTCAGACGGAACGAGGAATCGATGTGTACATTGATACCCGCAGTTGAACGCTGAAGACGTCTATGGAACTTGTCCACAAGCTACACCACCTGCCACCTAATGCCGAAAAGTGTTGCAGTCCACATAGACTAACGTCTCGGGACAGAAAGTTGCTATTCATCAAGTTCAGTCAACTTATTTCCATCCTAATCTTGACTCGCCCGGGAGCACACTTCACCCCCCGCAGTCTTCGTCAGCATTTATATACTCAAAATGACAGGTCACTTTACATGAACCAGGAAGCGAAGTTGTTGTCGACAATCCTCCGTGTTTACCCTACCAATATGCAAGCAGATGGCCGAGTAATCCTTGTCAAATGGGCCTCCTTTGTGTCCAGTCACAGCTTCAAGGGGCGCGGCACGATCTCTATGCACAGTAACCCAAGCCAATGCGATGATTAAATACTGCTGCTACGCATAGGGACAGGGATGGAGCATATTTTGACGGAGAGCCGGATGGTAATTCCGTATGCAGGTTCTGTTATAACTTTCATCTTGCCCAAGCTTAAGTCTCCTTTATTGATATGGAACGCACTCGCGACAGGGGTTCTAGTTTAATATAGTGATCAATAACTCGGCGTATAAAAAATGGTTTCCTACCAGAATGGGACTTAGCGACTGCGCGAGAGGCTCAGGTAACGCTCACCCCTCGGCCATTTGACAATGACAGTCCAGCATAATACAGCAACAGAAGTTCAAGAGGGAAATCCACAATATGTTGCTAACAAGCAACCTGTACGCAAATTCAAACTTTTGATCAGTGACGTATGCTGGTACTACCTAGGTCGTGAGTATACAATTAAAACCACAGAATTTGCGGTTAAAATTGCGTAATTACGATTTAAAGCCATCGCAAGCATTAACGAAAAATAATGTCGAGGCGTAACAGTTGTAGCCCAGCACTCTGCCTCTTCGTCTCAGCTTTGTTGCTTTGCATCACCGTACGCTGAAAGGGATATCCAGAAATCCGAAAATGGGCCACCACAAAATATGACACATGGCTAATAACCCAAAATGGGACAATAACAGCTCAGAGCAATTCAGTGCGGCTCAGGGCAGATTCAGGGGCGCATTAACAAAAGTAAATCTTGCCTCTTGAGATTTGGAGAAGATACTATCCTCATAGATCTCCACTCGTTCACTGATACACTTCGTGCATCCGCAACCTCCCGTCTGCGAGTTTTCTCCGGGTGCGAGCCACACTTGCCCGTCCTGAGCTCGCTTGAGGTGTCCATATGCTGGTACCGCGTGTCGAGCGAGTCGTCATCGGCGACGATGGCGATCAGGAAACCCTTGGTTATGGAGCCGCCCGAGTATTCGGCCCAGACCTCGCGTCCGTCCTGGCGGTAGTGGAAGCGCGTGCCGTTTGCGACCTGGCCGTTGTAAGAGTTGTGTGATGCGGTAAATATGCGGTTGGGTAGGAGGTGTGCATGAGAGTTTTCATCGAAGTGGTCAGCTTGTTGAACGCGAGGTTGAAAGACTTGGGCAAGATATGCGTTTGCATGTCTTATATTGTAGATATTAAGAACCTCTGATTTCAGCAGCTTAGCATTCATGGCTTGACATGAGGCTCGATATCGCAACTAACTAGGGCCGATGGAACCCGCTGCTGGCCGTGCCCTTGCTACAAATAATACCTTGGGTTCGCATTGAGCAATGTGAAATTGTCAGACTAGACCTTCTGGATTATTTAATGAGAAGAGCACTGAGAGAGGACAATACAATATAACCAATGTTGTCCGAAGATCACCGTCTTGAAATGTTGGCATAACGTAGCGTCGTGGTTACAGGTTGAAAGGAAGATCGTTGCCCCCCCTCCCCCCAATCAGTTCCTAACGCAGCGGCTTCCAAGCTCAATGGCGACTTGTTATCAGGGATACTCAATCCATAGACTTATTCTTGAAACTCCGACAAAAGTAACAAACCTGCGACCGCAATCAAGTTCCCTTGCCAAGCAAATTGAACATATGCCGCCAACCTTACCACGCTACTTCGTCACCCTAGACTTGGGTTCCAGGCCTTGGTTGAGGATTCTGTATATCTTTGGTCATCTCTGGCCAAACCCCCCCTCATGTAAGCCAGTGGGAAGTCCGAGAGAAAAGGCACAGAGAAAAATGCATAGAAGAGAAAGGGGAGAGTGTTCAAACCAATGACGTGAAACTAGCTCCCAGGCCAGCGGCGGCCGCGGCTTTCGTCCTGAATAATTGCTACTATACACAGGCTTTAATTCTCGGCGCTCACCGCTCTCGCCGGTCATAAACTACATATGTAAATGGCTGCCCAGTTTTGCGGTCGTGGTAAGTCTCAATGTAGTGAGTACTGGTTGAGGCAGCCTGTTTATTCTTTTTCCGACCACCAAATAACCCCCTGACTTCTGGCTCATCGGGCACCGGCTGTGGCTGCTCGAAAGGCCTAGGCCACGGACATGATTTTCCATTGTTGTGGTACTCTTCACTCGTACAGCCCCTGAACGTATAGCCCTCCGGCACCGTTGATGGGTCTTCCGCTCTGGCGTTGCAAAATTTGTCGATGAGAATGGCGTAGTCGGACAGGGTCTCCCGTGTATAAACTGACGAATGAAGAACTTCGACCTGATTGCCGTCACGAGTATAGATCTCAACGATGCATTGACGGTGATGCTTGACTTGTTGACGAACAAATGCATCAGCTGTGCTAGGAAACATGGCCTGTACAGCGGCGGCAGAGTAAAAGATAGTGAAACAAGTCAGGAAATGCATGCTGATATGTACGTGTACTGGTAGGCCTGAAAGAAACGCGATAGACTATAACTTATTTGTTCCACAGTAACGCAACAGGCTATACAAGGGCTCTTTTAGCCAGCAAGCATGAAGAAAAAAGAAAAACGAAAAACGATAAGAAACCAAACTTTTGCATGAACTTGGGAAGAGAAATGTGACAAACCAAGACTTCGGGAGGAAAACAGGTAAAAAATTAAAGCAAGCGTACCTATAAATAAAGCTCAAATGGGTCAGAAGGACTGACCCTTTGTCAAGGGTAATGACGAAGACGCGAATAAATTACACATATATTATATCTTTTTATAGAAACACTGCATTACTTAATTTGAAGTGAACTTGAATTTTCCATCCGGTCGTACCGTTGTCCGGGTGAATTATCTTCCAGCAGTAGTTTCAAAATACGTAAGCATGCAATTATTGGCAAGCCAACTGGTCGCTTGCAGCGACGTCCACCTACCTCGTCGTCCAAAAGAAACATACCACACCCAGTTGTTTAGCTACAAGGGCGCCCTCAAAGTGCTATTGCGCAGTTGCTAACTTGAAGCGTCGTGATTAATTGATTGTGAAATTAAGGCTTTCATCTTACCTTGTCCGCACTTGGGAAACTACAGCATTGACTTGTGTTAGACCCCTTGCAGTAGTTTAAAGCTGAACTGGGACTTTCATTCGCATAATCTATCATATTGAGGGACACTAAAGATGCATTTTACATTCTGGATTATTTTCTTATGATCCGTTTATTCTATTTGTCCACTTGGACAGCCACCCTCGGCTTGCCTCTGGTGACTGTGGTGACTTTGGCGCAGGCTTAGGCTTGGGTCGTGGACAAAGACCAGTCCTTTCATCCCGTTCCCAATCCCAACAGCTTTCAAAATAAAAGCCTTCTGGTACATTTCCATCATCATCTCTAATTCTGCAGTTCTCATCAAACCAAAAGGCAAATGTCATTGTCTGTCCATCATAGACATTATAGTATGCTACTGAGCGCCATGCCCTTGGCGGCGATAGAAACCCATTGGCGCTTCCCTCGCCGTTGTAGATGTGAACGTAGCACTTCATAGACGCGCCGGGTGGAGGTGCTTTAGTCCCAAAACCCCCCAGAGAAAACAGGGTTGGCACGGCGGCAGTGGTGATAAGAGTTGCGAGGCCGGGGTGGAAATACATGGTCAGATATGTGAGCTATATAACGGAAGTGGTTTCTTGGAGAGTATATGAAGGATTTATCAAGTGCCTGTCACAATGAAAGGAATAGAAACCAGTAATCTAGAGGAAAGGTAGAAGAAGGTCTATCGAGGAAAGTTAAGGAGATGAGGGCAACGTGAACTCTAACTTTTCAGTATACCTCAAGAGAAAGGTCGGATAAGCTTTTTATAGGTTTGGACTTTTCTCTCTTTTTTCTGTTTTCTTCCGAACCAAAAGCTATTCCGGTCGAGAAAAGCCATGCAGGGTGACTGCACAGCTCGTCAATAACAAATCTAATTTATATCGAACTTTACTGAAGGTTTAATGGCACATCACGCGGCTTGGCCGAAGGCTAAAAAGCTCATTTTTGCAAGGGGAATCCATCCTATTCAAAGTGGCAGTTATGGGGAGGCAACCCCGCTATTTGCACTGGCTCAATAGATTTTGTCTTTGCAAACAGAATTTTCTAACCATATCCGTTTCAAACTATAATTAAGCCTTCCATGCTTATACTTTATCACAGACGGCTCGGGGCACTCGAGCAGATCATCTTCACCTACATTTTCAAACGAAAAACTTCAGATATAAGTACTCCGTTCTGGATTGGCAGGTAATCAACAAGCTGCAGAGACCTGAAGAAGAACCAACCCAGACTATCGCAGACACAGCATCCTGTCCAACTCCTAAACAGCCAGCTGCTACCCATGTGCAGCCCCGAGTCCCTTTCCATAGTACATTACTCATTTGGTGCAGACACTGAATGAGCGGTGAGTGAACTTCTATGCCAGAACCCATTTGTCATTCTGGCGGCGAATCTGTAACTTTGGTTACGTAAAATGTGAGTTAGAGGTTGCATCGTCAACAGTCGGGCTCTGAGGCCTCCCCCCAGAGAACAAAAATCAAGGGAAATACAGTCGCTTGTTCAGATGCAAAACTAAGTTGATTGCGGGCGGTGCTGCATCGCCGCGGGCCCTTGCAGTTAGCCTTCAGCCTTGCACCACGCGCCCTCCTTGCAGGGCCCGTTGGCGCTGCCCGCGGCGGCGCTGGCTATGAACAGCGCTACAAGAAGTCAGGAGAAGCGCACGATGATTGTACTGGTTTAGTTGGGTTAGGTTTTCCTTTTGTACGTTTTGCTGCTCTGGCATATATCTGATGATATTTGGCCTTCTGATTGTCAGGAATTCGATGATTACTACAAAGGTTGATTGGATTAAAAAAGATGAGCTAGTTGCTGCTTTATATCCACCGAAGCAACGCTATCTACATCAATTATCTTTCTCTTCCACCTGGTAACCTCTCTCGTTGTCGCCTGTAAGAATTCAGAGCGTTGTGGCATCCCAAAAGCGAGGCAAAAAATGGTGCTTTGGAGCAAACAAAAATATAAAAACCACAACTTCTAATGCTACGCCATCCAAATATTCTCGTCACAAGAATAATATGCCCAACCCTCCCTCTTGCGGTACCAAACATTTAGCCCATTCAGAGTCGTATCCTCCAAATCTGTCAAGCTCGAGCAGGCTTAATGTTTCCAGGAGCGTAGGGGACTGACGAATGTGGTAAAGAAAAAAAAGATGCAAGAATGGAGTGGGTTTGGTAGCAATTTCAAAAAGCTAAACAAATCCTTCATCCACCGGCATTTAATTATCTAGTCAAGCGTTGGTCCGACTCAATCAGTCAATCAATCGATCAATCACCCTTTCCACATTTGCAACACACAGCTAAATGGAATTGAGCATTCCCTAGTTGGAATGGTATATTTTCTGGACTGCTAGAGGCTACGATGCGGTAACCTATTAGTATACCCATGGCGAACTGCTACCTAATGGCCACAACTTCCCCCTCCTGGCTTCCTTGGGCAGACTCTTTTCCGCTATCACATTGGTACATCATCTCTCCGTCTTAGGCACCGCTGGATTATGCCGGCATTATCACTCTTGCCAAGTTCCTCAAGTCAGGTTTGCCGACCCCGCCAGTTGGGGTTATTCGCTCTGTGCCTCCGGACCCCTCCTTTATGACATAACTCGCGTCGGCAAAGAGCCCCAACTTGTGAAAGCCCCTCTGATTCTACATCTTGCCCCATCCTTCGGTTGCAACCGTCTCCCTTCTGGGTGCAGTTTGTTGGCAAGTCCTAGTAGCGGGCCTTTTCAACTTGGTCCCAATAGGTGGTGCAATAGTAGTTGCATTTCCTATCGGTTGGCTTATCGATAGGAGAGTTATGTACAACGCTGTATCTTTTACAGTGGTCCATACACTCGTCGAACGTGTCGAATTTTGTATCATCCCTAACGAAGTCAACGCCTCGGGTGTCAGTCCAAATTTTAACTTTACCAACTTGATACCATACAACTGGCGTGGTCATGTAAGGGTTGTTCAGTAATTCGGGCCAAGGAAAAGGTTCAGGTGCACGATGAGCGAGTTTGGGATCTGTCGGGATATAGGTCCCGCGAGCAATAACGCCGGCGGCAAAAAGCATGGCGAAAAGGCTTGGGTCCGCATGTTATTGTGTTGTTGTTATAAAGAGTCAATAGGCTTTGTGAAGCGAGTGTGAAGGTTGTGAAAGAAATAACGTGGATGTACAGTACCCTGGACAGGACATTACCCTGGACACTTTTCCTGCACCACGCCAATTCCAGCTTAAATCGCAACGCCAGCATTATTCAACTTACCTGGATACAATCGGAACTATATATATCGGACATTTTTTCATCCTCCTGACAGGTTCCCGCATTATATCCTGTGTTCCCGCAATTACCACAGCGCCGTTTAATCGCCGGCCGCGCATTAGTTCCCTCCCCATTTTAACTTTTTTCCTCCTGTACCGGATTATCCGCGTTATTCAATTGCAACAAGTTTTGAACATCTTATACGGTAAACGACCCTCCTTCGCGGATGCGTGTTTCTTTTGCTCCTGCGCCGTTTATTAAACGCTTCGTTAACCTTCCGAAAGCTGCGGTTCTCCGTAAGGGTAAAAATGTTTAATGCGCAATCTACTCTATACCTTTGGCCAACTGTTTTACAGCTTCAAAAATAGGCGTTGGCGAATTGCTTTAATAACGGTTTATTCGAAATTTAACAAACGTTAATTGGTAAACGGCTTTTGTCGGGTTATAAGGCGTTTGGAAAACCCAAATATCGGTGTTGGGAAAAACAGGCTTTTTAGGTGACGGCGTCCGTAATTTTATATCCAGTTTAAATATAACCGTTTCCGGGTTATAGGGGATAAATCCGGCCCCTCGGAAACCCCCGGCTATATTTTCTTTCGTTATTAACCTTTTATAAACCGCGGCCAAGGCCCCAAAAACTCGACTTTGCTGATATTAGTAATGTGGGCCCGGATAAAGTCGTTAATTTCTTAACCGTACGCCCGTTTAAAAACGCTAAACATTCCGATGTCAAATAGCTGAGTTAGGTGAAATGAATAAGCAGGTAAGCAAAGCGGAATAATGTTATAATCTTTGCAATGTGAGGATCAGGCCCCCAGACCTACCCTCAGAATCACGACTCGGCTCCACGCCGGGCCAGGGATCGGACAAAGGGTCCACTAACTCCGGATTTAAGCGCGTTTCTCCAGCGCGTCGTTGATTGTAATTTCTCTCTTCTCTTCAGTTTAGAATTTTCGTTAATAGCGCCTAATACACTGAGGTTCTCCAATGTATGCCTGGCCGTGACAGGTCTGGGGGCCTGATCCTCACAGTAATTGCAATAGTTTCGTTAGTCCGTTCACCCTTTCTTAGGGCTACAAGTGCCCTATTCTTTACTAACAGGTCTATTTGTTTTACAATAACGAATCGACTAATATAAATAATCCAAGTGCTCAGACTAGGCCCCCCCCCCCCCGCCCTCTCCCCGGCCGCATCAGCAGTGGGGACCGAGCGCTCCATGTATTTTACCAGCCACATAGCCTTTCGGCCAATTATACTGATTAAAAGAATCGCGCTCGTTTTAGTTTGAAAATGCCCTCTCAATCATCCCCGTTTATAGCGGTATTAAAACTTCTTGTTTTACTAATTCCAATACCTAACGTACAAACGGGTTGTTGTTACTATTTTTACATATTTATAACGGAATGTTAGTCGTTAAATTGTCGAAAATACCGCCGAGAACGACAAAATTGGACGCAAACGAGTAAGAACTTTGTATGGGCATAACCCCAGGCATAAATAAAGCCATAATTAAACTATGCATTTAATTGGTGGAGCACTCGTTCGTTCATGCATGAGCCCTCAGATTATAATCTCCGTGCGCCATTTCCTTCCGAAATATTTGTTTGACTTTTCCCAACGCTCCTTTTTCCTTCGTTTTCCTGGTTTCTATAGGACTTGGTATCGTAGTAATGGAACCGGGTGGACGTTAGTTTACCGCGTCTTCCCGGCTCAGTCCTGCAGTTGGGTCGGGTGGGCTTCTTTTAGTATCAGGTACGTCAATCCGTTATTATATTTATTTCTAACTGTATAAAACGTTAAACGAGCTGGGATATATAAGCACATACTACAGGTTTATTACTTATGTTAATATTGGGTGGGTTAACTCAAATATAATACATATAGTCGTGCCTGCTTTTTACTTTATTCTTAAGAACAATGCGCATTTGTTAATGCAATTATTCCAAGATATTCTGAGAAACTGCTATTTTTACACTAGCAATGTAAAATGGATTTTGCTAAGTGCTACATTCCTTTTCCTGACAAGTTCAAAATATAAATGCTCTCGTTAAAGCGTATATTATATAATCTTTAAGAATATGTAATGTATTTCGTAAGGTACTTGCCTATAGGTATCCTTCGCCCAATCTCTTACACTATCAATTCAATTTAAACCTCGCACGAGCCCTTTGAAAAGAGTTTATTCTTTTAAATCATATCTGGTTTTTGGCTACCTGTATCGCTTTTGTTTGTTGACTCCTCTGCATCAAACCGCCGAAATGCATGGCCAATTTCTTTTCCCACTCGTTATAGCTGGCGTGGTGGCTATGCCCAGGCCTTCAGCTGAAGGGCCTGCTGTTACCCAAGGTCACGCCCCGAGTCATCTCGAGGCCCCCTCTGGGCGAAACCCTCCTACAGCTGGTCCTCCAGCTTCACTTGGGGAACCTATTCAAAGGGCCCCTGATGGCCGTTATTACGCTGGACAATATCTCCCGCCACGCATGCATAGTCAAAACGATGATCTGGCCTATAAATATGGTGGCCCCTCCGCACCACCCGGAGAAAAATGGAGCCCTCCTACTCTGCCCAATCGAGAAAGTCAAAGCTCTGGATCAGGGCCCTCGATCTGGAAGCAATCCGCTAAATACAGAGATATAGCCGCTGAGTACAAGGATAAAGTGTACAAGTGGCTTAATTCCCGGGATGTGGATAACAATGTCGATGCAACGAGCCACTTGGAGGCTTATGATTTTCCCTTGGATTCGCGGCACAGTAAACGCGATGTTGGTGACAGTCCGAACAACTTGAACCGCCTCAAGGTCCGCGATCCTTCTCGCCCTCCCCCGCCGTACTTACAGCACCGACCATCGTATGGAGGGCCGCCCCCGCATGGAGGGCCGCCCCCGCATGGAGGGCCGCCCCCGCATGGAGGCCCGCCACCCGGACCCCCTATTTACATGTATCCACCAGGATTATCGTGGAGTCATGACGGTCATTTCGAGCCACCGGCGGGAGAGAAGCCTAGTTATGAATGGGCCCATACTGGAGATGGTGTCACCCCTCAAACCGCATACAGTATTTACACTAGGCCCTATCGAGGGGGTTGAGGGTTTCGGTCAAGGTTAGGTTTGGGCATTTCAGGAGGGACAAGGTTGATGTCGCGGAGCAAAAAAATACACGTTGCCAATTGGTTATCCCCTTTATTCTAAGGACTTTTTGAAGGTGCTAAAAGTGTAATTTGCACAATTATATCAAATTTTCCTTTAGTGGTAGAGGCTGAGAAGCTGGTGTCAAGAGGTTTAGGTTAGAAGAAGTATTGTAGTACGTTATTTCCAGGGTAGGCAAACGGCCCAGTGACGGTCAAGTACCCCAATAGAGTCATTATTATCCTCGAGCCGGTCATGTTAACATTGTTATTGGCACTAATGATCCCAGTGTCTGTCTCGAAAGATAGACAGAAGATTGTGTTAGCAGCCGTTTGATCTTGAAGTTTGACATATACAATATGTATAAGAGATACTGCCTTGACAGACTCATGTCAACCGGGCTCTACACTCCACATTCTAGAAAAAATATTAACATTTGCCGTCTTATATTAATAAATATTGGAAGCAGTGGTCCGTTGGCCTGTGAAATGGTACTCGGTCATGGGTTAAGGGAGGAAGAACGGAGGAGTTGAGCACAAATGTGCATCTCCAGAGAATGCTATCTTTTAGCAACCTAGATATTAATGGTTTGCGACGTCACTGGTTAAAGAAAGTGTTGCCTTGGTAAGGAGATCGTGTGTCTAACTTCGTCTCCATGTTTTGGTTAAGGTCGGTATTCCAGCCTTGCTTGTTATCTGACTCATCTCGACGCTTTGCGAAGCTTATCTGCGCCGAGTTGTGGACGAAATACCCGGCTTTTCTTCCAAACCATGGCTGAGCTGATATAGTGCTGTACAACGTGAGGAGAAACCAACGCTCACTGGTAAATACTGTATATAACCGCGATGTCGGGCACTGAGTGTTTCGGGAATGGATTGTCAGGTTGAAGATGCTTTCTGTATTTCTTTTCAAATGTCCGAATTAAGTAATTTGACGAAGGCACTCCAAGTGGCGGGTCCAGAATCTACCTCGGGTAGGGAATCTGAGCAAAAGAACACAACAAGGGATGTCACCAACCTGAATTATCATGGGAGTAGCGAATCTGATGCCGCTGGATTGCTCCATTAAGGATGTCGCTGCCCTATGGATTCAGAATTAAGTGTTGTATTTGAAATCACCGAGCGGCTCCCCTTGTTGCAAACCTCTCAAGGGTTTACCACTCATAAATAACTCGGGAGGGCGAATATTCCTTCTGTATAATAAGTAGCAGGAGTCACAAGATATTATGACTTGTTCTGGTAAGGTAGATATTGGTTTATATATTGAAAACATGACAGTTTGAAAGGATAGCCAAAGTAAACTGTCCCGCCGCTTTGGCAGTATTTTTGTAGTCAGTGATCGCAATATCTGTGTAGAATTCGTCGACAAAAGCTGCCTATCTAGAAAATCCAACCGGCGAGATATCCACTCCAAAACAGTTTCCTTTTTTGTGACGCCACTATCATCAGCCCATAAGCAAGACAAATTACCATCGGTCCCCTTTCAAAGCTTTGCCACCTGTACAGGTAAAGGTGCAGGTGCAGGTGCAGGGTTGCCACCGGGATGTTGTCCGAACCGCGACAAACCAGGGTCCTTCTTTCGCCCTCTCCCCTCGCCAAACTTTATATAGCCGTTGGGTGCGTACTTCGCCTTGACCTCGGGCATGCTCGGGACGCGGTTCGCCTTGCAAAGCATAGGTTCCTCCCTGCCGGTGTTGCACCTCCAAACCATGTTGAAATAGTTTGTCGTGCTATAGTAGGCGTTGCTGCACCGAAGCTCGGACGGGGCGCTGACCAGGGGGGTGGTGGCGGTGAGCATGCAGCAGTGAAGTGCGTCCCTGTCCCCAGGTATGCAGCAGTGCCCGTCGGTAGGTAGACCGAAGGCGCCGATGCCGGTCCAGATGCCGGGGCACATCGGGGCGGGCCGCGGCGGCGCTGCGGCGGGCGTCACGGCAGGCGGTCTCAGTCCCTGCGCAAAACCGAACATGCGCCGGTCAAGCTTGGGGATGGTGGAGTCCTCGTTGCCCGGGACCGGGTTGGCGGAGACGAGGGCGGCGCTAGTAGCGGCTAGGATGGCTAGGAAGGTTGAGGCGTACATTCTGAAATTCTTTCTTAAGTTTCTCTTATTATGCTCTTGTTTCTGAACAACCTTTTGTGATAAGCTGCTAGGCAATAGCCGAAGGAGTGAAAGGTATTGCCGGCAAAACGAGTGGAAAGTAGGTTGAAAGAAAGTACAAAGAAAAAGGAAAAAAAGGAAATGTGATGCGTGCAGAAAAAGACCATGGATGGGTCAAGAAAAGACGACAACACATCTCGAGGAGAAAACCGGGACGAATTTATAAAATTTATCCGCTCAAGTGCGTCCTAGCTGCCTGAAGCTGTCCAATTCCAATTTACCAATTAATGTTGGATATGCGCGGCCGGAGCAGGGGTGCGTGATGTTTTGGCGGTATATTTTTAAAGGTTTGTTGGTTTCAACGACGTTCCACGCCTAGGAACCCGAAACAAAGTTTAAATATTTCCGCAGGTCATGTTCGCCGATGACAAGTGATGTTCAAATTCCTTGCGCGAATATTTGTGACAGAAATCAGGAAACTAAAGAGGAAGAGAAGGCAAAACAACAATAACACATTATTTTTAGAGTGTGTATAGTCTTCTTACGCATTGCTTTAATTTCCTGATTCTTTCCACCCATGCACAAAGTCTCGGCATGCGGAAAACTGGCTGATGGAGACAATTTTCTTAATTTGACCAGAGTCATCAAACCCATTGTGTTTAATTCTGGCGGTGAGTACCGGAAAACAGAGATCATGTTGGAATTCGAGGGGCTGTTCTAAAGTTATCTCACCACAACCGTTATTGTTGTCCTCCATTCTACCTTGGTCTTCATGGGAATCCAACAATCCATACCTTCAAATTGAGCAACAGTTGTCAATGAATTTCTTTCATTACCAAGCCTGGACACGGAACACTGAATGCACCATCGTGTACTCAATCAACCATGAAGCTCATCTGGGTCTTGGGGGCCGGTCTGTTCCTTTTTAGCCGCCCCAGATTTCCATCCCTTCTTTTGTCGCCCTGTATCCTTTTCGTCCTTAATGAGTCTCATAAAGGCTGCTTGTTGCGCTTTGGTCATTGCTTCATAAGCCTTGCATTCTTGACAATCGCCTTTAGAGCAGAGTTGAGAGCAGGAAAATCTTCGAGGCTTTAATTTTGAAGGCGGGGGAGAAACAACCGCGGGTAATGTGGCGCCCTTATCAAGGTGGCCCAAACCGCTAACCCTACGTTTCGGTATTTTAGAAGGAGAATCGTCGTCGTTGCCGATAAGGTGATTATTTGCGATGGCCAAAGTAGTCGGAGCGCTGATTGTCACTAGGACGAGGGTTGTGACGATGGCGGAAAGGTGCATGTTCTAACAAAATTCGCAAAGGTTCGTGGGCTATATGATCGTGTTGTTTCAGTAAAGAATTTGAACTCCGCTACCAAACCTTCTGTTTAATTGCAAGTTGGAACTTGGATGTGAGATTCTCCAGTGCAATTCGAAACGAACTCCACGCCCAGCTCGAGTGGACCGAACAATCAACTTTAGTATTAGGTTTCTACAACAGAAGAGTCGTGCGTGTACTTTCTTGGGGATTTTCTGCTCTGCTTTCGAAAATGTTGCAAAGACATGCATAGCATTTCAAGCACTTTTTTTTATCACATCACCAATCCGAGCATTTGCCTTAAATAGCACGAGGTCGTGTTTGATGGCAAAATCGTATTTCCTTCCTCCAAATCCTCGATACTAACTGGTTTTTCTTCTATAAATACCACACGAAAGCATAAAACGGGATTCCCCATAATATTTTCTTGAATTGAATGGACAGCATCAAGCTATTAATACCCTCGGCCAAGCCGTGGGCAAGCTATTAATACCCTCGGCCAAGCCGTGGGCAAGCTATTAATACCCTCGGCCAAGCCGTGGGCAAGTGCTTAGATCCCAGCTTGGGCTGGCGCAGCATTCATCAGCCTGTCCAGACGCTGATTCATATTACAAGCATCACCCTTAATCTAATCGCCATCAACTCTCACTGAGTAATTGTCTCTGTAATACAGACTACCCACTATTGCGACCAAGTATTGAGGCAACACTCAAATGACATTTGCGAATGTATCAAAGTTCTGGCCGCATCTTGACTACCACGTAGAGTCTATCCTAAGCTCTACTTTAAGCATGCATACAACAGGAGGTTGTTGCCAGACCCACAGCCATGATGAGCATTCCCAGTGCAAGCCATGATCGGAGAATCGTCCGTAGAAGCCAAGACGTTTCCAACCGCCAATGTGCTCGCATACCAGAACTCGGTTGCGTATTACAAGCAGATCTAGTAGTATCCCTTCGCGATTTCGAGACATCTTTCCATAGTTATATTGTCAACTACCTTGAGGATTTTGACGCCCCTGGGAGCGTCTGGTTCGGCGAGACATCCTTCGAGTACGAGGTCTTGGTAGCCACAGACAAAGGCCGGATTGGTTGATGTGGAACTGAAGCGGAGCTGTTGGTGCTAGAGTAGTTCAAGAACGAGCTGCTGTTGTTGACAAGCTTATCGCGGTCAACCTGGATGTTGAAGAGGTCTTGGGTCTTGTGAAAGCAGTCCCATTGACGATGATAATAGTTACATTTTTCAAGGTGTATTCGGATTCGCTTGGGCCATTTGTTAGTGATAATTCCGCATAGTTATGTTCTCCGTCAGAGATAGAAGGTATGGAACTCACCATCCAGGCGAGTCGCTGCTCGCCCATTCTGACAATTCACAATAGCCACCAGCGCCGCAGCAATTGCCATACTAAAGCTCTACATCAAAGCATTTGTACTACCTACTCCCTCCACAGGTTCCGTCGGGACTGGAGCTGAAGGGCGTCGCTTGGGGTTGAGGAGGTGTGGTAGAACCGAACACCTGATCAAAATCTCGTTGATCAAATGCAAGATGTTTATGAGGGACTGACGGTTCCAAGAAACCGACATACACCGGGGTTGGCAGATTATCCGTCCAACTTGTACCTGCAACACGGGAGTAGATGTTGGTCGTCCAAGACCTGCTGAATTGAAAGATTGAAAGCTGGCCAAGACCACACGTACATGGCCAACTCCAGGCAACTGAGGCTGCCACCTAACCCAGACCTTGACCTGGATGCTGGTCCTGGACAGATTTAGCCCGCGCCAATGGCCGAATGAGGATGTCGACCAATCTGTAATCGACTGCTGTTCTGATGCGTCGGGGCTTATTTTCGCTGGCTACATTTCCACTCTGGACGCCCGAATGTCATCATGGAAAGTGTCGATCCAGTCGCGCCGTTGAGGCTCAAGTTCTTTGGATACCTACTTCGGCGGCATTTGGGGCTTTGCTTTGTCGACGACTCTTTCTATACATATCGTGGAAGTGAAATTGGAGCCCCGTATGAGATATTTGCAAGCAGAATTAAGTTAAAAACTAACATTTTTGCGCTTGACAACGTGGCAGATTGGGAAGACCCATACTTCGGAATATCACGGATATCGAGGATATCAGGTACTACAAAGGTTTGGTGTTCTTGTAAATTTTGAGCCAGTCCAGGCCCAAATCTCCGACGAACTTCAGATGAGAGGCTGACAGAAAACGGCAACAAGACGTGGTAACCAGGGCCGAGTGAGTTCATAATTTGCAGAGAGTCAAGGATTGTCGACATTATATTTAGATTATAAATATAGAGAGGGCCAGACGGGTATAAAGCAGTTACCAAAATCAGGGCGGAAACAAGGCCATGTAAGCCTGCCTTAATATATACGGCGGCAATGGGGACTGCTTGTACTGAACGTAAATAGAATAGAAATCAGGAGAATTGAACATAGAAAACGACAGTACAGATCCGGAAACGAGCTTATTAATAGTTAGACTACGTTTCTAATAATAATCAAATTTGACTAAATATATCACCACTAGATGACGATTAGTGCCACCAAGTTAAAATAACCGTTAGACTACACTCCTTGAATAACCTTCCGATGCGGGCTTCCCGGAAGTTGTACTGCAGCCCTAGAAATGAGTGAAAATAGCGGGTAACCGCACTACTTATCTCCGTGGAAATCTAATAGAATATTAATAGGTGATAATTTAACTATAGTTGCGCTCCACGACTCACCCAGTATCCCTTGCCTAGGCTTACACACGAGTTAACCAAAGGCCAAGTTAGCGACTGGCCGATTTAAGCCCTTGCGTGTAGCTGTGTTCTTTTACATGCCACCGGTTTTAATCTTCAAATCCATTTTTATTTCAATCACAGTTTTAAACTTATAATTTTCTTTTCGTACCATACACTACTTTCCCCAAGAACAGCAAATCATAGTTTCAACTATTAGAATGCCCTTGTTTTATTTTTTTCTTAACTTCATACCTTTTCTTTCATTGTTTGCCATGGTTATGGCAGAAACACCCAGGATTCTATACAGGGCCGAGTTCCGGACCCCTGATGAAATTACTTTCTCCCCCATCTGCCCGAGGTTTGATCAAAATCCTGACGACGACTGCTTTACCATGAAAGCGGTATCAAGAACAGGATATACCACCCAAAAATACTACCTTATACGCAGCACTGTAGTATACCGTTTCCCCCTGATTGATATGGACTTTGAGGAAATGGTGTCAAAACTCCGGTATTCGACATCTGCCAATTGGGGATTTCCCCTTCGATTTGCCCGATCACTTAGCAACCGCTACCCGATTTATATTTACTACATCGACACAGACGGCAAAAGGTTTCACGATATGAAGGGCGGGTTTGAAGAGGACGGCAAAACCTACCCCACTCCCGAAGAAGCTGAATTTATAAACCAATCTAACATCGGCTGGCGGAGCGTGATAGGATGGCTTGAATTCAATCCGTTCCTGTCCACGGCCACTGTCACATACAGACCCAACCCGGAATATACGGGATCTTTTAAAGTAGATCGATTTGGGAATCCCATTGGGGTGTCTCACCCTTCTTAAGCACCATGGGTCGACAAAACCCATTTCTTCATTTTTTTCTCTCTTTTTTTCTTTTTTTAATATGTTGCAATCGGACCTTTTTGTATTTAGCAGATAGTAATAGATGATTAGATATATAGATTCGCGCTACTTCGTTATTTTTACCAGCTTTTCGGGGCGTGAACGAGGCCTATAAACACCATACGCCACCATGCAACTAAGCTCTGCTCGAATAAGCATAAAACTGGACCGTTGTCAGAGGGTTACTGGGAAGGGTCCTTACCAATCATTACATGAAAAGTTGCAACGCATGCTTCTTCGTGAGCACACTCGATCGCAACCCCACTTGGGGACATTCGGACTAGATTGATCGAGGTAGCTCAAGATTAGGCTGACCTCGAACCAGGCGAATCAAAATGGTCCTATCGCCGAAAAATATTTGCTTGGAGGGCTCGGTTAAATGCCCACGTCCACATGCCTACATGTAGTTCGTAGGTCGGTACCAAAAGTAGTATTTTCCCCCGGGAATCACGCTCATTCAGCACGGCCAACAGACAAAAAGAAAAGAAGAAAAATAATCCCGCATTGAAATTTTTCACCTTTCTAAATTCAAATTTTACAAGCAATCGCAAAAAGCTCTGTAAAAGGTCCACAGCCACAGTGGTACAACCATGTCAAACCACTTTCAATCGCGGTCTGGCCCACCTGGGCGTATCATCCACATCTTGACGAATTTGAAATCGACCGAGACGCTCTGGCCCTGGCTAAAACCTGTAAACATACTCAAAATGTTTGGTGTCACCATGAACCAAAAGCCGTTCTTTGGCAGGCACCCGATCTTGAGGATGTTTTGATCGCGGTGAGTAAGATGTGGCTGGGCTTTATAAGCTCTGTGTACGAGATGCTAACTTACCTATTTCGCGGCCAAGGTTCGACTCACCAACTTGGTGCTTGAAACAGAGATCCGCAAGGAGCTTCCACCCCTGGAAATCTCTCCGAGACAGTTAGATGGACACAAATCGTAGCCTACACTTTGACCTTTGACGCCCATCTGTCGTATACGAGCTTATGAAACTATTGTGCATGTTCAAGCAAGTCGCCAACGTTGTGGCTCGTTGTATTCCACGCTGGGAACATCAGGATTCCTTGGACGAAATCAAAGAATTTCCTTTGCAGTATGCTGTAGCTGTCTTCCCTGGTGTATTTAGAGCTGAAAAGACGGCTTTGCCCAAGCAATGGCCCGAAACCCGGTTCGAGCCAGTCTTGGCAGAGTTTGTCGTCCCCGGTTGGGACGATACTGTCGAATACGGGGAAACTAATAAGCGGATTGGATATGTTTGGCAAGGTGGAGTCTCGGGTTGGTTTGATGAAGTCCATGGACAATCTGGATTCCCAAATTGCATAGAGGCAAATAAGGGCTGTTACCCGGTCGCGCCATTGAGGCTCAAGTTTTTTGAGTACTTTTTACGGGGGCATCTAGGAATTCGTTGCATCGACAGGGCCTTCACAGCCCATGATGAAGAAAGTAATTGTTTCGAACAGTTTTCGTCCTCATTTGGATTGTTCGCTCACGGTGACGTGGAGGATCTCAGGTTGGCAGGATTTGGGGATGAAGTTCATTTCCGTACTTGGTTTCTGCATGGCTCGGAGCTAGCTTACCAGCTTAGAGTCAGTGCCCGCTCGTATATTTCTAGACAATCTGTACTCATACTCATAAATGATCCGAGCACATGTACAATACGAATATAGCCCTGTTCTATTTCATGACGCGTCTGTATTGCATTCGACATCAAAAAGAATGCTTGAATTACTCAACCTTAGCTAAGGCTATTGAGAAGCCTGCAAAATTGCGGGTTGGGCGCTGTGTTGGGCTGTAAAGCATTTGCAATATCCCACGCAGGAAAGGATTTTCACCGCCAACCTGCCCATCCATCTATTGACCCCGCTTACCCTTGTTGAGCGGGATCCTCTCGCCCTCGCCCCTCAACAAACCCCAGTTGTTATTCGTCCGCCTCTCAAACACCCACGCCTGCAAGGCATCCCAGTCCTTGCACTGGTGCTCGTAGCCCCATCCCGTCTCGACCAGCTCGTTATAGCGGTGCCACTCGAGCGTTACGTCGGCCGCACACATGATGTTCTGCCGCAAATAGTCCCAACAGTGGTTCAGGTGCTCCCTATTCCAACCAGGATCCTTGGGCACCTCGCGCTTATCCTGCGTCTTTGGGGTGTTGTTTATATGGTCCAGCAGCTCGTAGTAGCTGCGCATTGTGCTGTACTGTGGGGAAGGATTAGCTACAGGGTAAATGGGACAGGAGGTGGTTTCCAGGTAGGGATGGTTGGGGGAGAGGGAGTTAAAAGGTATTGATGTAAACTTACAAGGCAGTGAAGCTGGTGGTAGACGGATGGGAGCGCCTTGATCTCGGCCAGGGACTGGTTCAGGCCCGGCATGACGGGCAGGGAGGTCTGGTTCCACATTTGCACCCATCCACGGCCCGCTGATTGCTGTTAGCGAACATGTTCCTTGTGCTGATTATGTGATTCTAATTACAGAAGAGGGGAGGGGGGACCACGAATAGACGAGAAAGAATTACTCGGTAGAAGGGAGTTCCACGCTGCGATACTCTCATTGTTAGGCTCCTGCCCGAATATGGGTTCACTCTGAAAGATTTTCTTGACAGGAACTATCGCGAAATCCGACCTCGTTCAGTCAGCGACTCATATGAAGCCTCCAAGTTGTAAGCAAAAGAGCAACGTAGTAACGGAAAACTCACTCTGCGGAGGAAACCAATCCGGCTGTGGCGGGTACACTACGGTGGTCGGGACTGGTGGCGTCCTGAACGCGGCGGAGAACAGCACCGCCAGCGTCACGATGTTGGACAATGCCAGCAGCGTCAAAGCCCAGTGGCGGTTGCGGGACGGCGCACCAACCGCCGTGGAGGGGTTATCGTCGAGCAGGCCGAACCTCTCGTCGTCGTAGTCTGACGATGACCGTGCAGTGCTGTCGGCGCTGGCTAGTTCTAGATCTTTTGCTTGCTCCAGCATATTGATGGCTCTTGGTACGTAAAGACTGGGAGTGGAATTTGCTTTCTGTTGGCTCGGCTTTCCAGGGTAGGGGACGGCGGGGAGCTTTTGTGGTAAGAAGGGGAAAAGGACAGAGCGTAGCTGGGCAGATTTAGGGCGAGAAATGAGCGGGGACGGTTCTTCTGCTTGAAACATACAATGACTGGAATATGTGGCAGGGGCTCGTGACTCGATGTTGTTGTTTTAAGGTGTCTAAAAATGCAGGCCGATGACATAGATACCTGCATATCGCTGATACGAGAGAGCTATGGGTGATGTGGCGTGGGTCCCCGTTTCGGTGCGGTGAGCGAGCTCTGGTCCGGTGCATGGGTACATCATTTGTTCCTGGATGGGTTGAGGCCTCACCGTCTACCTTTTGGTTGTGGACTTGGTGGGTCTTATTTTCCGGCTTCTTGAAAAGCGTATCCTCAAAGTGAAAGGTGCTTGGACAAACGCCAGCCGACCATGTCAGAGCGTATTGGAAGTTTGTAGCCTTGAGGATATTGAGGACATCGTCATAGCAAAGTTGCTAAAGCGTATACAAAGCAAGCACCTTTTTGTCAACCTCACTCGAAAAACAGAACAGTGTGATGATTTCATAATTCTGGCGCTGCAAACATGTTGAAAACCACCCGCCACTCTTCAGTTATAATGTTGGTTCTGCTTCCTGGCAAACTTCCCCATCCACCTCTTCGCGTCCTCCTTGGTCAGCCCGATCCCCTGCTGCCTCGCCCACTGCTGGTAGTCGGCTCGCTGGGAAAACTCTCCAAAGTCCACCACGCCCTCCGCGTTGGCGAGGATGAACCTACCATGTTCGTTGACAAAGTTACCTGCTGCTGTGGTTAGTGCTTTGGAAAAAAAGGGATATGATGCTGGTGGGTGTGAGCTGGGCTTACCGTAGATGGGGTGCTTCATCTCTACAGGTTGATGAACGGACAGATTAGCTTGCTTTTCTGCGGGATAAGTGTGATTGAACGAGGAGCTGCCTACTTGATACCGACGACATGGTTTTGGAGTGCGTCATAGAGTGGTCCTTCCCCCACTGCATCAGCCCGTCCCAGTCGACACAGGAGCGCTCAACGCCATCCCATTTCAGCACGGGGACGTGGTCGTCCAATGTCCAGTGCAGGAGCACTGGGGTCATGTCAGCCTGGCACTTGGCCGAGGACATAAGGTGATGGAGGCAATGGGCTGTTTTAGTGATGGTCAGCTGTCTGTCCTGTTCCTAGCTGTAGTTTAAAGACCTTTGTGGAGCGGAACGTACCGAGGTGGCTCTTCTGTTTCTTTTTCTGCTTCTCGGTGATGTTAGGGAAATAGAAATCGCCATGAATGGTTTGATAGATATAGTTCTGCGAGGAGGAATTTAGTATGCCTATCGACGTGTTGAAGGGACAGATAAAGCAGAGCAGACGTACGATACAGTGGAGGTTGTGCACCACGGCGATGCCGCCGACGCTGAAACAGGTCAGTTTTCATCTCTCCTGGCAGTCTTGAACGACGTAGCCAACTTACTATCCGCCCTCGCCGTCATCGAAAGGGATGGCATCCGAGGAGTCGGCGCCCAGGCGCGCTGCCTCGGAGTCGGGGAGCCGGCTCGAGAAAACTGCAAGCATATCAGCACAGCATCTATGCAAGTTGCAAAGATAAAAGAACTTACCCAACAGAAGGTCTTTCCAGTTGCGGTCAAGCTCGGAGCTGGGAGCGCCGAGATAAGGGTCCGAGTGGTGAGGTGTGGCCGGGTTGAACGGCGTGGGCTTGTACGAGATTGTGTCCTACAGTTTTCAGTGAGAAACGTGTTTTATTGAGTCGACAGACTGTAGGCGCTCAACTCACCCATAGGTGGACAGTATCACTGGCAGCAAACCGAGGACAGTACGGCTTGTGAATGGCCTCTTGCGCATAATACAACACCCCCGCAGTGTAGATACTCAAGCCTATCAAAACGGTCAGCGCGGACCAGATGCGGACGAGCACAGACCTTTTGCGCTGCGAAGGGACATATTTCTCGCCGTCGTTAGGGGTGTAGATGCTTCCCAGGTCATCATCCTTGGTTGTCGACAGCTGGTAGTACTGCGGCGATGGTGGCATTTTTAGTGATGGCGACGTTGACTTGGCTGACTGTCCTGAGAGTTTGACTTTGGGGGAAAGTCAACATGCGTGGTTCTGGATGGTATAGGTAGGTAGCAGGGAGTATTTTGGCAGAGCGACAGGGAGTACAGCCAATAAGAAGAGGTGGTCTAAGCAGATCCCTTTCTGAAAACCATAGGCGAGCTCAAGCTTGAGTAACCCGAATTCTATTTAGACGGGCACCAAACTCTCTCTTCCGGAAGGCTTAATAGTGATACAGGAATCATGCCACGTTCCCAGGTATCGTGGAAAGGTACATCTTGTGACAATAAATCTATCACGAAGGGACTGTTGTGATGTCTCTGACAAGTCGTTTGTTAAGTGGCTTGCGAAATGAAACCTTGCTGCGCCCGCAATGTCATACAGCGTGTGTCATGTGTTGGCCATCCTCGTGGTTGGAAACCGTGGCCGGAGGAGAAACACAATGGCAAAGTGGTTCCTTGGTAAAGTCTGATGAGAAAAGGTAATGCAATGTGGACCCATGAGTAGGGTACCTTTTCCCGAAAAGGGTTATACCAGCCTGACACGGGCTGGTGTCTCAGCTTTCCCTTCTTAATGTGTTTGTCAGTAGGGGGCTTTTATCGGCCGTAACATGCAAGGTGACTTGCCTTATATGGCGTTTATTTTTCATGAATTTAGACATGCCACGGTGAGTGCATTTTGAGTGGCAAGAGATACAGCAAATGGCCGCACCTATGGACGAGCAACGTCCTTCTCAAGCAGAGAGCATAGCATCTCAAGAATATGAGCTGCCCTTATTCGATCTCAACGAGCTCCATGACCGAAAACCACTCAAACGACTAAGTCTACCCGGTCTACTGCTGTTGACATGTCCCAGTCTCGGCCTCCAAGTCTGCTGGTTCCTGCTCCAGTCCAGTGGCACAGTTAAGACCCAACTCTTACCCTCCGGTCCCTCCCCAACCCCAGCTACCGTCACCGACTAACCACAGCAACAGCCCTACCTCCGCTCTCTCGACATGTCCAGCGCCAGTATCTCCCTAACCTGGGCGCTTGGCCCCATTTTTGGCGCCTTCGTCCAGCCTGCGCTGGGGCATATTAGCGACGAGCTCCCCCATCGCCTCTGCCGCCGCAAGCCTTTTATGGTTTTCGGAATTTTTACAATAGCCCTGTCCACATTGGCTATGGCCTACGCCGAAACCCTAACCGCGCCTTCTAGCAACCCGAACGCCGCCAACGTGTGGCAGCCCCGCGCCCTTGCCATCGTTTGCCTGGTGTTTACCCTGCTTGCCCTTAACGCCTATGCCGTCGGCGTGCGCGCCATCGTCGTCGACAATTGTCCGCCGGAGCAGCAATTCGCCGCTGCTGCTTGGTCCATGCGCTGGAACGTACTGGGGTCGGCGGCGCTGTCGACCTCAGGGTTTTATTTTGCACGGCGCTGCCCTGAAACTGATCCTGTGTTCATGTTCCGGACGCTGGCGTATGTGTCTGCCGTGTGCTCCACGGTTACTGTAGGTCTGGTGTGCTGCTTTGGTCCGCGTGAAGGCACGCTGCCGATCCGTCCGCACGGGGTGGAGATCGGTACAGTGTTGGCCTTATGCTTGCCGGGGGAATTGATAAAAAGGTGGCGGCGGTTACCGCCGCTGACGGGTAAAGTCTGCAGGATCCAGTTATGGGCGTGGTGTGGTTGGTTTCCGGTGCTTTATTACATGTCCAGGTGAGAAACCTTTGCTCCTTCTTTCAAAAAGAATTGCGTAATGACATATCATGCAGCTATGCTTACGAAACAGGTAGACATTCCGCCAGACGGTACCCTGCTTTCCAGACGCCAGAAAAGAACTAACATCAGCCCGCCCCCAGCCCTATTTAGAACAACCGATATCCAAACGGGTGCCATCGGACCCGCAATTTCCCCCTCAATCCACTCCAAATCCTATATACTCTACGCATCCCTTTTCTTTTCCAGCGGCACGCTCCTCTCCACGCTGCTCCTGACCCTCTTGGCCAGGCTTGGAACTCCCCTACCTCGCATCTGGCTCCTTTCCCAGCTCCTCGCGACCGCCACCCTTCTCCTTACTATCCCCTTCAGGTCCCGACATTCGTCCTTATATCTTATCGGCCTATTAGGCGCGACCTGGGCTGTAACCATGTGGGTGCCGTTCGCATTGATCAACGCCGAACTCGCGGAAATGCGGGCTGGTGTGGCGGGCGTCCAGGGCATGCATAACATGGCCGTTTCGCTGCCTCAGATTGTGAGCGCTCTGGGATGTGCGGCGGTGCTGGCGGGGTTGAAGAACGTCGAGGTTGAGGCTGCAGCGGTATGGTTGCTGAGGTTGGCGGCAGGGCCGGTGGCGTGGTCGGCGTGGAAAATCTGGCAGCTCGATGGGGCCTGAGCAGGGTTTGGTGCCGGCGGCAAGATGGTAGCTGGTCTTGTCTAGTTTGTGCTGCACTGTTAAAACACCGTTGAAAACGAGAGGATCCTTAATGACTAAGTTAATGACGGTGATTTGGGTAAATATCGCCGGCAATGGCTCAGTATTCTACGTGGTGCTCTTCATTACTGAGGCTGTGCCACTCAGAAGATATTACAGTACCTATTGAAACTGCGAAGGCGGCCATGCCGTTCTGATAGGCGCAACTATTGCTGCAGGTAAATGATTTGCACCGGAAACGAACATGGGGTGGGAGACCAGGGGTGTGTGTGTACGTGGTACATCAATCTTGCAATCTAGCTTTTCGCGCACTAGTAATAAGGCCTGCCTGTGCATACAATGCAGGGCCAACGTGTCAACCCTTTGGGCTCCCCACTGTGTGGCTCGAACGATGGCTACAACTTAAAACGATAGTAGTTCCTATATTCCCGAGGATCGTTGTAACTCGCCCAAGGGGGTCTATGGGCAGGCCTCAGCCGGGGGTTCAGCATAACAAACAGGTTGATTAAGCTTTCGAATACCGGAGATTTCTCGTGTCAGACAGCTTTGAATTGCTTGTCCAATTTATCAAACGGGCTCCGAAAGCATAAGCCTGCTTTACACGTTTTCAAAAACACCTTACCATTTAGCTGGCAGTATGTGGGATATGCGCCTGAATCGCTCTACCCCACCCATCGTCAAGGCACACTTTATCCAAATCCACACATCGTAGTTGTTGGTTTGAAAACTCAGTCCACAAGCCTGCATATTTGATACTGGGTTGGGCGGGATACGTTGCGGGCGCCTTCAGCCCAGTATGGAATACCATTCACAGGATCCCCGGAGAAAAGCCCCCTACATAGTCACAAGGACCGCCTGTTCGGAGGCAGCTCGTCCTAGGCAGCTCGTCTCAACGTGTCTAGTGCCAAAAGATTTTCAACATCTTTCTAGGTGATTTCTGTTGTGCTTCTCTCCCAATGGCGGCCGAGTACCTGGGCAACGCCACTCAGCCCGGGATCCTGGGTGGCCTCTTTGACCGTGTTGTCACAACTTCGTCCCCTTTGTACGCCGTTTACACCGTCCCGATCCTGCTTTTTGCCATCCTTCTGTACGGCATCAGCAACCGCGACCCATACCCGGACGTGCCCTTTGTGAACCCCAAGGGCCGCACTGAGCTCACAAACCGCAGGCGGCGGGCCGAGTTCATCGCCAAAGCCATCCAGCTTCTCAATGAGGGCTCTGAAAAATACAAGGATAAGCCGTTCCGCATGATTACGGAAAATGGTGATTTGCTTATCCTGCCGGCTGAGTGGGTTATGGAGATTAAGAGTAATCCCAGGTTGGCTTTTTCTCCTGCCATTAGGGATGTGAGTATTTGGGTTTTCAATGGTTGGTAACAAGTATCTAGACTGACTATGAGCACAGGATAACCACGCATACCTCCCTGCTTTCGCGGCTTTGGCCGGCCCAGTGGTGACGCCCAAGTACGCTAGTTCGGCCTTAACGAAGCAGCTGCGTACGCCATCACCCGTCTTTTCTCGCCGACCCTGATCATCGAGAGGCTGACGTAGAATTGTGAGACCCCGGCAGAGTACCTGACAGAGCCCATATCACGGGAGGCCTCTGCGGCTTTACACGATGTATTCTTGGACAACACAGAAGGTGAGACAGCTTTCCGACCACCATTACCTGACTCCAGACTTGAAATTAACCTCCCAAATCCAGAATGGCGAGAAATCACCCCGCAAAGCATTATGTCTGTCGTGTCCCGAATGTCCTGCCGCATCTTTATGGGCGAGGAGCTCTGCAATAACAAGGACTGGATCGCGGCTACCTCGGAATTAACTCACGCGCTCCTCAAATTGCGCCATTCCCTAACCCTTTGGCGGCGCGAGCTGCGCCCCATAGTTTACCGTTTCAAGCCGGACGCCAAAGAAGTCGAGCGCAAGTACGTGCGTTGCCGCGAGGTGCTGCAGCCCTATGTGGACCGCCGTTTGCGGCTGATGAAAGAGGCCGATGCCAGGGGAGAGAAAAGCCCGTACGACACAGGGATTGAGTGGTTCCAAAGGGAATTGGGCGATGCGCATGATCCCGCGGTGTTGCAAATTAACTTGAGCATTGTAGCAATTCACACCACAACGAATTTGCTAATTCAAACGATGGTGCTACTAGCGAAACACCCGGAGTTCTTGAATCCGATGAGAGAGGAGGTTGTTCGGGTGTTTGGGACGATGGGGATCACGAAGGCGTCGGTTGCCAAGTTGGAGTTTATGGATAGTTGTTTTAAAGAAGCGCAGAGGATGGCACCCTTCCTCACTGGTTAGTTGCGTCTCCCTCCCGTCAGCAACCTTGTTATGCTAACACCCGCCGCAGTATACTTCTACCGCAAAGCAACTGAGGACGTCCGCCTCAGTAACGGCTTTTTGATCAAAGCGGGCACCAAAGTCGGCATCAACGGCCTCGGTGTCCTATTGAACGAAAAGATCCACAAGGACCCTTTAACTTATAACCCCTACCGCTGGATGGAACTTCGTCGTACCCCGGGCGAAGAAAGCAAAGCGCAATTGGTCAGCACCAATTCACAGATGTTTGGTTTTGGTTTGGGCCTACACGCCTGCCCGGGCCGCTTCTTTGCGGCTAGCGAGGTCAAGATTGCGCTTGCGCATATCGTCATAAAGTACGATTTTGAGCTAGCGCCTGGCGTGGCGGAGCTAAAGCCGCATGTTATCGGGACTTTTAATGCGTTGAACCCGGCGACGAAGCTGTTGGTGAGGAGGAGGAAGGAGCAAGAGTTGGACCTGGGTGTGTTGGGGTTTTAGGGGGAGGGGTGTAAGTATATTGTCAGCAGCGGAGGTCTGGCTACGTGCCACAGGGAGGCACGGCTACATTGACGAAGGAGCAGGCCTGTCCGGGTAAAGACAAAATGTAACTCGCAAAAGGTCGTACTAGCATTTTTAGAGCATTCGCCACAAAGTAGTTAAGAGTTGACGACGTCATGGAAATGTAGATGAGTCTTTTCTGCGGGACAGACCGGAAGAAACTTCATTGTTTACACAAACTCCAGAATTTCGTTTCGGAACAGGAATCTCGGTTCGGGGAAACGCCTGAGACATCGCCCGAGGTGCCGTTAAGACAGAACTCCACACGCAGCCAACAGAAAGCCCACACAGCGCCCCAGCCGTGTACACCAAGCCGAAAGATGCAGCACCAGTAGCGGACCGGTCCTGGCCCTACCTGAAGGGCAACAGAAGGGAGGGTACCCTGTCACTATGCTTCGAATGCACCCATCTGTAAATCGATGTTTCCGCATGAATAACGCTGCACGCAGCACTTCTGGTTGATTTCCTAATGCAATCCAGACCGGAATGAGTGGCAAAGTAAACGAAAGTAAAATCCAATGTAGTCCTTCTGTTTGCTGAATCGCACCCAATGTTAAATTGTCACATCTGGTCTTTTGGTTAAGAACCTTATCGACTACCTTGGCACCGCCCCCAATTCCGGGTTTATAGGCTGGGCCCCGACACGATTCATGTATGTATCATAGTATACCTTACCCAGCACCCACCCTCAACTCCACCACCAGGGCTGAGGGTGTGGGAATATCAGCCCTTATGCTCCTGACAACGCAGAACAAAGAGAGAGAGAAAAAAAGAAATGGAGTAAAAAGGAGAAAAAAAGAAAGCGCAAGCAGACTCAGGCAAAACATCCATGCACCCCGCCAAGCATCAAGACTCTTCGTGTGCTCCGTTGCGCCAGCTGTGGTGGATAGGAGGCCACATCCGCCAACCCGTTTCCTTCTGGGGCGATCGGCTGATTCGCAACGACACTACGTACATGCCGGAGAGTTGAGCCTTTAATATTCTTCTAATGTGCAATGTACCCTTGACATTTGCCCTGCATACTGCAGTAGCTATGCTGGAGTTTGTTATACACAGAATGGTAGTTTTAGCCCTCCCATATAGCACGAGGTGATAAAGCCTGACAGGTCTCGGTATTTGAAGAGGGGTACAATTTGTACCCCTGATCCCCGGTTTGCCTTGTTTTAGGGGACTTTTCGTTAGGCAACTGAGTTACACCGGTTAACTAATCCGCGCGGTGGCTTTCAAGCTTTGGTCAAAACTTAAAAGCCGGATCAGACCGAAGGCTGGGAGGGGTGGACCCCGGGTTTTGGCTTTACGGAGGGCCGCCTACTCGGCTTCAACTAACCATTCACATCAACGCCGGGAATGGTGGTTTAGCCAAGGTGTGTTTCATGGGGCATCGTTTACCTAATGGGATGTGTAATGGTCGGCGGCTTGTACGTTTCAATGTTGGTCAGATACAGAAACCTATTTTTGAAAGTTAAGATTTGGATATAAAATTTTGCTTCTAACAGCTAACATTAGCGCTAAAATAGGGTAGGCAAGCTAGACTCGAACCCTCACCCAAATTCGTCTATTGTACAAACGCATCCCTTAGTAATGCCTGCGCATATGAGTCGAGCGCCTCACTGCTTTGTATCTTAGGTACCTAAGATCTAGTCCACATCCATGGAGAACACAACTGTTCCAAAGCACTCGCTCGAATAGCGCTGTGTTTAATGACAGGGGCTTGAACGCCGTTGCTTGTAATCACATACTCACCAGGCACACCATTACGCACTGCTCCGGGGAGGGAATGCCCACACAATGGCGCAAACCCCTGATTTTTCAGCGAGTGTAAGCAGCGCCGTTAGGCGGAATAAATTCCATTCACTATTAAATCAATTTACTGACTTATGCATTAGAACTTCAAAAAAGGCATGTCTTTCATGCCCAAGCTGCACGAAGAGACAATAAAATGGTTAGACCCTCACAAAGACGACGTGATACTCGACATCGGGTGCGGTGGTAAGTTCATCCCGTCCACATACCGCTTCCCACGACCGCAAGCGACAGCTAACAAACTTACCATGTATTGTCGCGCTAAAGACGGCACCGTGGACGTCCAACTGGCCACAATTCTGTCCCAGGGCACCGGCTGCCTGCACGGCGTCGACTACGCCCCATTGATGATAACATCGGCCCGCGAAAAGCTCGCCGCCGCCGGCCTTACCAATGCCACTTTTCACCAGTGCGACGCCACTGACCTGGCCAGCCACCCGGACCTCCAGCGAGCCACATTTACCAAAGCCTTTTCCAATGCCGCCATGCACTGGATCCTGCGCCCGCCCCAACAGCGCGAGCACTTTTTCGCCGGCGTGCGCAACGCCCTCGTCCCGGGCGGCGTTTTCGCGTTCGAAATGGGCGGGTTGGGGAACGTGGCGGAGGTGTATACGGCGGTGCTAGGAGCGGTGGGCCGGCGAATTGGATACAACAAAGCGATGGAGGTAAACCCGTGGTTCTTTCCGGACGAAGACTGGATGAGGCAGACAATGGAAGAAGGGGTGGGCGGGTGGAAAATCGAAAAAATGGAAAGCCAATGGATTCCGACGGTTGCCGAAAGCGTGGATGTATGGGTGCCATTAATGGCGAAAAAGTTTTTTGATGCAGTGCCGGAGGAGGAAAGGGAGGAATGTATTAGGGAAACGGTGGAATTGCTGAAATTGGTATGCCAAAGGCCCGGCGGTGGTTTCATGTTTAGCTATTTGAGGCTCAAGGTGTTGGCAAGGAAGGTTTAGATGCTTGTTTTACATTTGATTTGGAAGGCAGGATGACCAGAGGTTTTCATTTTCGAGACGTTGGTGAGATTTCTGGGTGTCGGCTTTTTTTCCCCATTCTCATTGTTGTAAATTGTAATGGATGCGTTGAAGCCCACGAGGTAAGCGCTAGGGTTTTGAATGACACAAAAACCTTCCCCAGGGTTGTTATTCCAAGGGTCTTGACAAGGACCTTGACTTGAGCTTGTTTGGCAACCCCCTTATAAAGTCTGATTCTAAGCGTGAAGCACCGCATTGGGCTTGAGTACACCACCTTTTATCCTGGCCAACTCTACGCTTTTACCACGTACACTCGCCGATTCTCAGTATCGAATTGCATATCTCGCTACTCCCTTTGTTGGATACAACTGCCTCCAAAAGCGACCTTTTATTGACTTCCAGTTCATTCGGATGCTTCAGACTTGTGATCGGGAAAATCTGGCGCAGGTAGCTATAAAATATGGCTCAGTTATTGAGAGCTGGTCAATCCTCGCCTCCCGACCTCAAAACAGACGGGAATGGGATCTTGGGCTGCCTCTTTCGCTTTTGGCGGCGACCCCACGTTTCCGATTATCTCGGGCTTGCATTAGTATTAGCCGGCCACATAGTGGTACGTATTTACACTCCCATGTTTTCTTATGTCTTTTCCAGACAGTCGGACCTACTTAACTAATTTTTTTGTTCAATATGATTAGGTTGGCAATTGCGTGAACCCATTTCAGCGCATGTTTTTCACGAGCGACCTGTCCATCTCCTTCCCATACACCGAGCACGAACGCGTTTCGGTCCTCGTTAGCGTTGTATACGCTATGTTTGTGCCAATAGCAATTATCATCCTTACAAACTTCCTCACTGGGGCTCCGGCATATAAACACCACGTTTCTTTGCTCGGTTTAGCCATTTCCATCTTTTTAACAGCTTTCCTCACCGACGTGGTTAAAAACCTGGCCGGCAAAACGCGGCCTGACTTCCTCGCCCGCTGCAAGCCGAAGCCGGGCACAACGCGGGATGAGCTGGTCAATTCGACCGTATGTACTGAGACCAACTTCCGCCTACTATATGAGGGTTGGCGGAGCTTTCCTAGCGGACATTCGAGTTTTTCATTCGCAGGGTTGGGGTACATTTCGCTGTTTTTGGCTGGTCAACTCAGGGCTTTTAGCTACGGTTGTTATGCAAATCATAAAGATGACGACAAGACAGCAGCGACTGTGTCGAAAAGAGACAGGCGTGGTTTATGCCGCCCGCTTTTCTGCATGCTCCCGCTGCTATGCGCCACAATTATTGCAATCAGCCGGGTGCAGGACTACCGGCACGACGTTTACGATGTTTCCACAGGTGCTGTGCTGGGGTTCCTGATTGCATTTTGGAGCTACAGGCACTACTGGCCTAAGCTGCAGAGTACGAGGTGCTCCGAGCCGTGGCCTGTTTCCGGGGTGCACTCCAAAGAGTACGAGACTTTTGATGGTGACGAGGAAAGCGGTGTTGGTATCATTGCGGGTGGTTTCACTACTTGACACATTATTGGGCTTCAGCTGAGGGTCATGGAGAGATAGGGTTAGTGGATCTCTATGCGATGTAATTCCCCTTGCAAGCAAATCCAGGAAAATCTTCGCTGTTGGTTCATGGACAAACGCGCGAGGGGCAAGGTCACGACGTGTATAAGCCACGTAATCTCAGAATACGTAGCAGAGATTTCTATTAGGCACCAATTATTCCGACACCACGTTGTGGTCTACGGACCCGAGAACTATTTCCGCGGAGCCATTCCGTTAACAAGTACATCCTTTCCCACCTCAGCTTCGACCGTATAAGGGTTATGGAGACAGGGTGAACATAGCAACACTCAATTCAACCCGGAAACCCAAAAGCTTTAAGCAGTGGAGACTCCTGCCTGTTAACGGTCATACTTCCCGAGGTCACTTACATTAGTCGTTGACTCGAACACTAGGTAGCCTTTGACGGTGTTTTCTTTTTTCTCTTTTTTTTCTTTTACCAAAATACTGCCTATTCCGCGCGGTAGTTCCGAATTCTGTGCCCCTGGTCATCCAGTCCCTGTCATGAACAACAACAACAACAACAACAACAACAACAACAACAACAACAACAACAACAACAACCAACTAAGCCATAACCGCTCGCAACCGCCCCTCCGCCAGCCACTTCATATCCCTGCGCGAGCCGGCCCTCAGGTAGCCTGCGGCGGTTTCCCTCCACCTCGCAACGTCCTCCTCGTCGCAGCCCCAAAGCTTCTGCGCGATGCGCATGAAATGCATCAGCATTACTCCGACCACCATGGCCAGCTTACATAGAAATCCATCAGTTATGAAACCCTCCCCAGCAACGCGCGCCTTGTAGGCCGTGAGGAACGCGGTCAGCATCCCCCGGTCCCCATGCTTGTCTTCCGCCACCCACGCCTCCACCGTCCACATGCCCACGTCCCACGCTGCCTCGCCGTGGTGCGCCAGCTCCCAGTCCACGACGTGCACGACTGGGTCTTTTGTTCCGGTCGAGTCGTCCAGGGTGAGCAGCGTGTTCATGGGCCGGAAGTCCCAGCTGGTGAGCGTGCGCACGGTCGACGTCCCGCGGATCGCCGCCAGGATACCGTCGCTCTCCCCCGCGTCCGGGATGGCGGCCTGCACGAGCTTGTCCATGAAGCCCCCCGCGCAGAAGAAATTCCGCTCCAGCTCCGAGTTGACCTCGGGGAAACCGTGCGCGTCCGCCGCCGCCACGTGCAGACTGCCCAACCACTTGCCGATGCGGCCGCCGATGGCTTCCACATCGATAGCGGCTTCGGCGCGTAACGCATCTAGTAGATTTGTTGAGCCAGCCCACGTCATGACGAAGCCGTTGGTGGTGGTGCGCAGTACGCGGGGCACGCGGACCGAGGGGACCGCGGCGCAGGCGTCGGCAACCGCGGGAGAGTCAAGCGCGCGCACCTCATTGGAAAGACGGTCTGGACACACAAAATAGTCGCTGGCCTTGGGAGTGTTGTCGGCGCATTTGAGGACGACCGGGGAGCTGTGCCCGGGGAAGCCGTCGAGCCGCCAGATGTAGCACGAGCGGCCGGCCTCGATGGGCGTGGCGGCAGCGCATATGATGGCGTTGTCGGCGATGTACTGGTCAATCCCGCCGGACCAGATCCGTGGGCTGGTGGGCACGAGGGCTGCAGTTAGGGCTGCCATTGTGGAATTCGAATTTTTTGTTTCGGGCTGGTTGTTTGTTTGGCATGTGGTTTGGGATGTTTCGTTTCACGGACAAGTGCAGGATATCTGCTATGACTTTCTGACGACCGTAAACTTCTCTGTTTGAGCTATCACTACAATCGCAGATATATCCTCAATTTGGCCACTGCGCCACACTCAAGGTACACTTCCTGGGCATTACTCGATGCATGACTAGTTCTAGTTTAATCATTTGCTCAACCTTTCATCGTGGGAGTCCCTGCCGGAACATGTACACGGTATAACTTGCAATCCCAACTACCGGTAACGTCCATGTGTAATTATCCCAGAATTTCCTTGTCCCGAATTCACCATCGGGCGGACCCGATACTCGGCCCGCATCGTACGTATCCCTAATGCCAAGGCTCGTCCCATGTATCAAATG
The DNA here is from genome assembly GCA_004337975.1 of Pyricularia sp. CBS 133598. NCBI lineage: Eukaryota > Fungi > Ascomycota > Sordariomycetes > Magnaporthales > Pyriculariaceae > Pyricularia > Pyricularia sp. CBS 133598. Next base: position 65,220 of record RRCJ01000007.1, read on the forward strand.
ACGCAATTTTAGCACTCGCCCATAGTGCAATGCTGCTACATAGCCTACATCCTGACCACAATCTTCTCACCGGAAAGCTTCTTTTCCCTTATTAGCTCCATCCCTGCCATAATAGCCTCGAAGCCACCATCCAGCACCCTCAGTGGATGACTCTTTAGTTTACCCTCGACGAGCAACTTCCTCGCCACGTCCCATAGGTGCATGCCAAACTCCTCAAGGTCCTGGTCGGGCTCGCTGCCGTACGGCTTCGGCCAGGTGCATCCCTCACCAAATACTCGCGGGCCGACGGTGAAATCCGTTTTGACCACCTTACGCGTGGCTGCGTGCTCCTGCCAGGGGTCCAGGGCGACATATTTGCCACCCGCGCGACCGATGGCAGCGAAACAAAGGACGGTCGATTCAACGCTGGTAATGCAGTCCAAGGCATGTTTTAGGTTGCCTTTGGTGTAGGTTTTCTGGAGGGTTGGGGCGTTAGTCGTGGTGTTTGCCATTCTGCGTCAAAACGAAACAAACAAAAAGTAATGAAAAAAATAAAAAGAAAACTTACAATCTTCTGGGCACACTCCTTATCATGCCTGTCAAAAACCTCTTCTGCACCGTTGCTCTTGGCAAGCTGAAAGTTCTTTGGCGAACACACCGCGATAGGGATAAGCCCAGACCTACATCTCCCATCAGCCCAAAGCTCAAACGCCCAGACTCGGGGCCCCAATGCAAAACTCACAATTTCAGCAGCTGTATCGCAATCGTGGCCGTGGCTGTACTTCCGCCATAAACCAGCACATGCGCTGGCCTGTCTACCGGCCTATCGGGCAGCGGTAACCCCAGCAGTTTCAACGCCAGGCCTGCTGTACACAGTCCCACGGGCAAACTAGCGGCGGCCTCAGTCGATACGCCCTCGGGAATTTTCATCCATATATTACCGCGAGTCGTATTATACGTCGCGAACGCACCCCGTTCCGGCGTGGATTTGAACAATTCGTTCTGCGCCCCGCACACGCGGTCACCAACAACGACGTCAGTAACTTCAGCGCCCACCGCCACCACCTCGCCGGCAAAGTCAGCACCGAGGATGGCGTAGGGTACCGCGAAACTGCCGCGCATTTTGGTGTCGCTGGGGTTAACGCCAACGGCTTTGACGCGGACGAGAACCTGGTCGGCGGGGAGGAAGGGGAAGGGGCAGTCCCGGCGGATTGTTACTTGGTCGTGTTCGTCGACGACTAAGCCGGGCTGAGTGGCTGGTGCGGTGAATGCAGTCATTGTTGGCGGGTGGCTAGGTGTCTGGCAGGAGGTGGTAAGGTGAGAAGGATGAGATGGTGGCTAAGGTGAGCAGCTGCCGACAATGAACAAAACTTGCCATGACTTATACCAGACACCTAAATAGGCAGCGAGAATTACTTATTCATGTAATCTAGTTGAGGCTTTTGTCGACTCGTCCCAATATCGTCGTGGTTGGTGCGTAATTGCGGATAGTTGGCCATTTCGAGAATAGTATAGCCCGGTTTTATAAACGTGTGAAACAATGCAATGATGTGCACCGTTTCGCCCAACCGTTCCAAGGTTGACGTTGCGGCTAACCTACTCGTCACAGCTAAATCTTTCATATAATAGGCTCGCCCTTTCGATCAAAAGTTATCTCATCTCAAAGTTTTTGTCGTCTGTTATCCAAAAAAAAACCTTGGCCCAATCTATTCCAGAAAAGTTACCATCCCAAGGGTACCGTCCGAACAACGAACCTCCTAGCACGCTATCCATCTAGCAATAACCTTTGGATCTTTTCATCTGAAGTCATCATGCCATCAGCGACCACTCCCGGGGTCCATTCCATCCCGTCCCACAAACCTTCCAAAGCCATCCTGTGCATGCACGGCGGGGGATCCTCGGGCGAAATCTTCCGCTTCCAAACCTCATCCATCCGCGCCGCCCTACAGCATCGATACGACTTCCTCTACGTCTGTGCGCCGCACCTTGCCGTGCCTGGCCCCGACGTTCTTCCATTCTTCGCGGGCATGGAACCGTTCTTTTCGTGGTTCCGCCCGGTCCACGACGACCCGGCAGAAGAAATTCGGAAGTTTAACGAATCAGTTCAAAAAGCTACGAACACCTACCTGGTTGCAAACCCGGGTATTAAAATTGCCGGTATTTTGGGGTTTTCTCAGGGCGCGGTAGCGTCGACAATGCTGTTGTGGGAGCGGCAGATAGGGCACGTGGGGTGGTTGCCGGACCTGGAGTTTGCGGTGCTGTTATGTCCTGGGTATAGCGCGGTGGCCACAACTTACATGAGGACGGTAGGCGCCCAACAAGGTTTTGGGGAGGAGGGGTTAAGGGTCTGCTTGCCCACGCTGCATCTGCATGGGAGCCAGGACGTGCATAACCTACCGCAGTCGAGGAGGATGTACGCGACCCATTACAAGGGGGCTAGGTTGGAGGAGTTTGACGGGGAGCACGAGGTTCCAAAGAAGCTTAAAGATGTTAAGAAACTGGTGGATTATGTGACCGGGGTTTCCCGGTAGAGACAAGGGGGTGTGAGTTTGTCTATGGGCGCACGTGGTACATTTGAGGCTACTATGGGATTTAACTACCTATTGTAGTCGTGGCGGTCAGCAACAATGCAAAGTTTATCGGCTGGAGTGCATAAAGCTAATGAGATCATGCATATTGTGTATCTTCCAAAGATTTTGACTGAACGGAATGCGCAGGGACTGAACCACGAGTCGCATCCTAGTCACCTCACGGCTTTGATCTTGTACTGCCATTACTCGTCGTATGGTAATTTCAGGTTATTTAAATAAGCTTATGGTAACGTGGCTTGTTTTTCAGAAATGCCATCAAAGCTTATTTATTTTTCTTGCTTGTTCTCAATTACGCCACACAATACCCCAAGGCAAGGGAACAAGCCAGTTTAAGATGTTGTATCAGGGTCTTATTTCTTGTAGCAGCGCAGGGGGTGCCGACTTAGACGCCTTCGTGAAACATTTTACTTGTCGGGAAAAAATGGCCGAGTAAACAAGGCAAGGCACAGATTGAATAACCGTTTAATATTGAGTATCATGCATGCGGCACGCCAGGCATGTTGAGTGCTGTGCGGACCTGGGAACCTTTGCCGACAACTCTGGGCCGAAATGACCTGATGTGATTAGGCATGTTTCACACACGGCAATTACGTACAATAAATTATAACCAACAAAAGAAACTGTATATTCGCACTTGTTTGCCTCTCAAGGATATTACGCCCCCCGGCGCAATGTCGACAGCTTCCACACGGACAACAAAACACTACCTCGAAACTTCATCCACAAACTGAAACATCAGTCTGCCGACCGCCGCCTCAACCATGTCACACGCCGTCCCCCTTCCCGCGGAGCCAGCCACCAAGGGGCTTGTCTGGGCCGACAAGCCCTACCACCCCTCGCACATCGACCCTCTGTCACGCTTCCACGACAATGTGGCGCAGGTGCGGCATTGGATCCAGAACAACATCTCGGTATACGCCACCACTGTCCTCCCTGCATCCCATTTACCATCCAGGCTAACAGTTGGATGAAAAGCGGTTCGCTCACCTCGATGAAACCATCCTTATCCTCCTCGGCGACTCGGCCACCTTCCCCCAGAGTCCTATGACCATCGACGCCACGACCACCCCACCCACCCTCTCATTCACTGTTCCGCCCAGCACCCAACCGCACCGCGTCATCACCATCCTACCCGAGTACGTCCTCGACGTCGTGGAGGGCCGCATGCACGCGCAGCACGCCTTTGGCAAGCGCGCCAGCCCACCCACCCTGGGCGCCATCCCGGGCTGCTTCACCCCCACCGGCGTCCCGGGCCCGTGCGTGGGCGTCGCTGAGCTTGAACAGGATGCATTGCCCAGCCCGACGGATGATGTGGCGCAGTTGAAGGAGGACCTGGAAAGATGGGGGTATGCGGTGCTCAAGGACGCGTTGTCGGCAGAGCAGGTGAGCATCTTGAGGCAGGCGGTAGAGGAGCAGGCGGAAGCGGAGAGGGTGACGGGGGTCGGGCATATGGATAAGAGCCACAAGCGTGAGGGGGATCAGCCGAATCAGCGGGTGTGGTTAGTATAATCATACTCGCCCCCTTTGTGTTGTCATGTGCTGTCGGGCGAAGTTAACATGATAATATCCAAATGCAGGAACCTCCCCAACAAAGGTGATGAGTTCCTCGACCTGCTCAACCACCCCATCATCGATGCCATTATGCCGTGGTTCCTCGGCGGCAATTTTAGCCTGTTCACCATGTCGGCCAATATCGCACAGCCGGGCACTTCGGGCATATACATGCACAGGGACCAGATGGGGTTGACGCCGGACACACAGGCGCACCCCTATGTGTTGAATGTTATGTGGTACTTGACTGATGTCACGGACGAAAAAGGCGCAACGAGGATCTACCCCGGCAGCCATGTTGTCAATGTCCTGCCGGAGGAAATGAACCAGGTGGTATGTTCTCTATGTTCCTCGAGTGTAAACTACCCGTACAGCAAGAACAGCATCTAACACCCAGTTGAACAGGGCACGTCAATCCCCGCCGCCGCACCAGCAGGTTCCCTCGTTCTCCTAGACGGACGCACCTGGCACTCGACGGGCGTGAACACTACCAAGGAGGCGCGGCCGGTAATTTTACAAACGTTTTGTAGATTTTTTATCCGTCAGATCGAAAACTACCAGGCCAACCTGTCCGCCGCGGTCAAAGCCAAGCTGTCGGGCCGCCAGCGGGCCTTGCTGGGCTTGCCGGATCTGCAGCCCGGCGGCAAGGGCCAAGGGTTTGCGGCGTATGACTGGCCCGGTACGGATGTGGGGGGAATGAGGGTTGCTGCCGGGGAGAAGAAACAGATAGGGAAGCTTGCTTATTATTGATTCTCATGGCTTGAGGATATGTTTGTACAGGGATGGGCTGATGCGATGTCAACCGCTTTGGTGGATAAAGGCTGTGGTATCCAACTAGCGAAGTGACATTTCACATTTACACGCCACGTTTGGAATCGACCTGGCAACTTTCACCTCCTGTAAAGTCACCAAGGCTCAAAGTTTGTGAGATTGATTATAAACCTTGCCTGTATTACAACTTCGCCGGTTTTTGTCCAGATTTGGTCTCGGGGACTCACATCGATTTTTGTGTGTAGAGCAAAAGGCCCACTCCTACTTGCAAGGCTTCTTTCCTCAACTTTAAAGGGCCATATTACCCTTTAACCAATTCCAAAGGTTAGCTTATTAGAGACAATGGTTGCACTCTATTGTTGTTTGGAACAAGCTTGTAAAATACAGAATGTTAAAATATGGGATGGAATAACGCAGTCATGGTATACTCATTTCTAACCAATGGGGATTTGTAGCTGGGGCAATATACAGCCTTAAATTCAAGTTTGCTAAGGCAAAAGCTAAGAATTTAAATACGCACTACTGTAGTATAGCCCTTGTCATGAAAAGGTATACATGGGATGGGACGGACCAAAACTTTGTTTCTCCACCCCTCCCCTTCGCTACTCATCCCCCGTCAGTTGTATCTCATGGCCGGTACCCTCCCTCAAGAAAGGGTTCAAGCAAAGTCCCATCACCGCAACCGCCGCGCAGCCCCAGAAAACCAACCCGGTCATGTTGTGCGCCGTACCATACCCTAGCAACACGCCTGCCAGGGCCGTAAAACCCGCCCGAGTCACCATTACCAAAAACAGCGCGATGCTGTGCACCCTTGCGAGCGCCGAGGGGTGCGGGCACGCCGAGTTGACCAGTACGGTTTGTGATGGCGATACGGTGCTGCTCAACAGCGACGTGAACAGCTGCAGCACCGTCAGGATCGCCCAGATTGGCAGACCCGTTTTGGGGCCTGGAGGCGGGCTAGTGGACGGCGCCAACACCGCAAACGGGTACGCTATATGCAACAGCGGGAAAAAGAGGTAAAATAACCGCCAGACACGCAGGGTACCGAGGTTTTGGGCGAGCCGGGGGTAAAGGATTAGTTGGAATGGGATGGAAAAAATGCCTAGGTAGGGTTGTGTTATTTGTTAGCAGGGCAAGATGTAGGCAAAAGCCAGAAAGGGATGGACTAAGTCCGTCATATACGCACCGTACATAACTAAATACACAGCCAACGGCAGCGGCGTAAACCCCGCTCCTCCCCCAAAAAGGAAAGGCAGCTCCCGCCGACCCTCCTCCTCCGCCGTGGAAACGGGCGTGACCAGCAGGTTGGGGAAGGCAACGCTGGCGGTTGTAAGGTGGCTTTCATATAGAAAGCTCGCTACGAGCAGCAACGTCATATTCTTTGTGAAGATGCGCCTGGTGGGAAGCCGTGCCGTGGGAATCTTGGGCAACATGGGTGGTGCTTCGCTTTCTTCCAGGAACGCCATCTCCTCCGACGTATCGACGGCCACATACTTGAACTCGCCGGTGCGGTGGCGGTAAAGTGTTTGGATGCGAGAGCGGATATACCCTGTTAGGGCTATGCCCGGATCGTATCGGTGGCGTACCAGATAAGAGGTCTGACGCCGGTGGTCAGTATCAAGTTTGAATAAAACGTAAACAAGAAGCGATGGACATACCTCCTCAAGAAACAACAGCGCCATGAGCAGCACCCCAAACAAAAAACTAGCATTGAGCAGCGCAGGCGCGGCATACGGATACCGGGCCAGCAGGCCGCTGCCGCCCTGGGATTTTGACGCGAGATTCACCGTGCTGGCTGACACCAGCGCGCTCGAGACGATGGCGAAGCTGGTACTTACGTTGAGGAGGACGAAGGCCCTCGCCTGGAAGCTGGGTATTACAACAATAATGTCAACCGAGATGGACGGATAGGGATGGCTCTGATACACTTTTTGCTACTACGTACCGTTTCTCTTTGACAACTTCGGATGTCATAGTCCTGACCATGGCGACTGTACCATTGGTCAGGCCTTCAATACACCTGAGTACGAGCGCCTGTCTGAAATTGCTCACGAACCCAAACAGGGAGCACGAAATAACTTAAGGTATGTTTTAGGATTAGTTATTATCCCCTCGGCACAAGAAGCACAGAAAAGAAAAAGAAGTTGTAAATAAAAACGACAGAAAAAGCCATCACGCACAAGACCCCAGAAGACTCAGCACAATCACAGGCTTCCTACCACCCTTGGGGTGGTCGGCAACGCTGCCCAGAAATACACTAGCCAGACACTGGGCGACGATATAGGCGGCTTGCAACAGCGTGGTCTGCTGGACAATGGTGGCACTGCTTGCGGACGGGTCCAGCGATTGCAGCTGGAAATAGACGTAGGAGGAGATGGACACCTTGACAATGGGCTCGCAGTAGCGCACCAGGAACAGGATGAAGAGCTGGTCCTTCCGCGGGAGGGACGTCCATGTTACCCTAGTCCCTGACATTTGTGCACCGGTCTTGGTAGGATAAAGGTTGTGAGCTGTTGTTGATGTCGTAGCGCCCCGATGGTCTTTGCCTCGTAAAAAACAAAATCTTGCTTTTTGGGTTCAGCAATACGCTGCAATAATGCTCAGACTCCACAGTTCAGACCGGTAGTAGAAGGATTATGTACAATGTAGTTCTCATCAGCAGCATTTTACCCATTTCGAAAAATCGCCTGCAAACAAAGCCTTAGCGGCGGTAAGGCAACTCAGGAGTACCAGTCTTTTACACTGCAGCCTAAGCCTACAACTGTCTCCATGGCCCCATACTGGAGTGTACTGAAACACTAATATGGGGCTTTGACTAGATATCTACTCAGTAGTGGGGCTTCCCAGCAGTGTAACCGCGGACTTGCGAATCTATGTCGTTTCGATTCAGTTTGCGCCTGAAAGAAACAAAAGGTTATTGTTTAACTGACTAATCAACTGCGGTCATCAACGAGAAGAGCCCCCTGATGTGGCACACTGCTGACTGGTGTCGAATACCACCTTTCACAGGTTCGGACGACCAAGGGTATTTGCGACCAAGTTTTGACACTGTCTAGATAGCCTTCAAGACGTCAATAGTTAGCTGGACCGTCCCACTGACTAGGGAATAGGTTGTTGTCATACTTTAAGTCCGGGCACAAAGTAAGAAGCGACAATTCAGGGGGGCAGCGCGACCGGCATAAATCTTATTTCAGCATCCGAGATTCAGAAACCTAGCAAAGTGGTTCACTACCTACTATACTTACTGCGATTGCTTGTGCTCTATACTACTGCAAAGCTCGCCTGTACAGTGTTTGCGGCTAAATTAACTTGCAACCGTCTATTCCCCATGACTTTGTCACGACGTCTCTGAGTCCTGCGAGGAAGTCCCTGAATCTTAGAGGCCCAGTGAGAGTCGGCTATTTGTGTGGATGCCTCAAAAGGTTTGTATCAAAATACCGCAAGAACTGCTTAGGAAACAATCCTCGGGTTATTCACAGGTGTCATCACCGCTGTAGCAGTGAGAATAGACTTTTTATGTATGTCACGCTATTGCAGAACGACCAAACCGGAATCCGGTGTTTGAATGTGTACATGATAAAAATTTTAAACAAATGAAAATAAAAGATGAAACAGAAAGAATCACTACCAGCTCTCGGGCGTCTCCCTTTTAAACATCATGGTGTGAAGTTTCAACAACTGCGGGTCGCTCTATTCACCATTCTCCCGACTCTCTCTGCCCCTTTGTCACACATGACCCTTTCCCTTTTACATTATCGGATAACCACACAGCCTGCCGCAAACCATGAGTCCTTCCTTCCCAGAGCCTATCGCCGTGATCGGCAGCGCCTGTCGCTTCCCCGGCGACCTGACGTCTCCCTCCAAGCTATGGAACTTCCTCCTGTCCCCACGTGACTTACAGCGCGAGGTGCCGAAAAACCGGTTCAACGTTGAAGCCTTCCACCATCCGGACGGCTCGCATCACGGTCGCACTAACGCGCGGCACGGATACTTCCTCGAGGATCTGCACGGCTTCGACGCACAATTTTTCAATATCCAGGCCGGAGAGGCGGAAAGTATGGACCCGCAGCAGCGGCAGCTGCTCGAGGCGACGTATGAGGCCCTGTGCGCGGCGGGATTGACGATCGAGAGCATGAAGGGCAGTGATACGGCTGTATATGTCGGTATCATGACGCATGACTTCGAGTTGACCAAAGTGGGAGATTTGGATGCGATTCCGACGTATTTGGCCACGGGTGCGGCGACGAGTATTGCTTCAAATCGGCTGAGTTATTTTTTTGACTGGCATGGGCCGAGTGTAAGTGCTGCCGTATACCTGGGAGATACCAAGATGAAGCTGACAGCAACTAGATGACAATCGATACGGCGTGCAGTTCATCCCTTGTTGCTGTTCATCATGCCGTACAGCAGCTGCGCTCAGGAGTGAGCAAAGTGGCTGTGGCTGCAGGTGCTAATCTCATGCTGTCGCCATGTAAGTTTTTCTTTCCTGAATTATCCTAGACATCGACCACGGACTACGGCTGACATTAGTTGTCTCCAGTGAATTTCATCACGGAAAGCAAACTTTCCATGCTATCACCCACGGGGCGGTCACGTATGTGGGATGCATCTGCTGACGGATATGCAAGAGGGGTAAGCTGACCTGTAACCTTTATGACATTATAATGTGACTGACAGACCGCCTCAATACTACAGGAGGGTATAGCATCCGTGGTTCTTAAAACCCTTTCGCAAGCTCTGGCCGACGGTGACAAGATTGAATGTTTGATTCGCGAGACGGGCGTCGGCCAGGACGGAAGGACCGCAGGAATAACTATGCCGAGCAACGTGGCGCAGGCTGCCCTAATTCGTGCTACATATGCCAGGGCTGGGTTGGATCTGAGTAAGCCCGAGGGACGACCACAGTTCTTCGAGGCACACGGTGTGCACTATCTTAAACCCTCTTTGAATACCCTGTCCAAAAGAATGAGACATATTGACGGATATTGTGATATCAGGAACCGGAACACCAGCAGGAGACCCGCAAGAAGCTGAAGCCATAGCAACGGCCTTCTTCCCCTCGGCCGAAGAGGACGCACAAAATCTCTACGTCGGCTCCATCAAGACCGTTATCGGCCACACAGAGGGCACGGCAGGTATTGCAGGCCTGCTCAGATGCTCGTTGGCGGTGCAAAATGGCGTTTTGCCGCCAAACATGCTTTTGGACACGCTCAGCCCGCGCGTGGAGCCGTTTTGCAAGCATTTGAGGGTTCCGACAGACGCAATGCCCTGGCCGGCTGTTGTGCCAGGTCAACCGAGGAGGGCTAGTGTTAACTCGTTTGGTGAGCTTGCCTTGTGGCTTTTTTCATGACGTGCAGGTGAATAGGACAGCAGTGCTAACATGCCCCGACGAAAGGTTTCGGTGGCACCAACGCTCACGCCATTGTCGAGGAGTACAGACCAGAAACTACGCCTCCGGCTTCCGCAAGCCACGCATCAATTTGCACCCTGCCACTGGTCTTTTCCGCGCGGACAAAACGCTCTCTTAAAGCAAATATGCAGAGCATGCTGGAATTTCTCAGAATCAATCCAGAGGTTGACATCACAGACGTGGCATGGACTTTATTGCAGAAACGATCAGCCCTGCCCCTGCGACAATCCATCACCGGGAGCACCGTCGCCTCCCTCACCCAGGCCCTGGAAAATGCCATTAATTCGGACAACCTGGGCGTGGACTTTACGCCCAAGACTAGCGACGTCATCCGTATTATGGGTATTTTCACCGGCCAGGGTGCGCAGTGGCCCGCCATGCTGAAACAGCTGCTCATCAACGTACCCTATGTGCAGAGCATTATCGCTGAGCTAGATAACTCCCTCCAGTCCCTTCCGGCGCAGTACCGGCCCACCTGGACCCTCAGCGAGCAGGTTTTCCTGGAGGGTAAGGACTCCAACGTCCGCCAAGCCGCCTTTTCTCAGCCCCTTTGCGCTGCAGTGCAGATTGTCCTAGTTCGCCTTTTGCAAGCCGCGGGAATTAGGTTTTCCGCAATGGTCGGCCATAGTTCCGGCGAAATCGGTTGTGCGTTCGCAGCCGGATTTATCAGCGCCCAGCAGGCCATCCGTATCGCCTATCTACGCGGCATCGTTTCAACCCAGGCTGGGTCCCCCAGCGGCCAGGTGGGCGCCATGTTGGCGGTCGGTATATCGCTGGACGACGCGCGGGAATTGGTCGGCTTAGAGGCTTTTGAGGGCCGGGTATGTATTGCGGCTTGCAATTCGCCCGAAAGCATTACGCTGTCCGGCGATAACGACGCGCTCGAAGAAATTGTGGAAATTTTGCAGGACGAGCAGAAATTCGCGCGCATGTTGTTGGTAGATAAGGCTTACCATTCGCACCATATGCTTCCTTGCTCCGATCCCTATATAACGGCATTAAACCAGTGCGGCTGCGGCGCACCCGATGGCCAGGACAAGGGGTTGAAATGGTATTCGTCGGTGCGCGAGGGCAAGGTTATGGGCTTTACCGACGTTACCCCCGAATATTGGCGCGATAACCTCGTTTCACCAGTCCTGTTTTCCCAAGCACTTGAGCAGGCCAGCCTGGAAAACGGCCTGGATGTCGCTGTCGAGGTTGGCCCACACCCTAGCCTCAAGGCGCCCGCCTCCACCACCATCTCAATATGCACAACCGAGGAGATCCCTTACACGGGCTGCCTTCAGCGTGATGGCGACGACGTAGCTGCTTTTCAAGCGGCGCTGGGCTACATTTGGGAGCGCTTTGCCGCCCTTAAGCCCTTTGACGCCACCGCCCTTGTTAAGGCGATGTACGGCGCTCCGCCCACCGACATGTCCAAGCTCGTCCCCGCCTACGTATGGGACCATACGCAGGTGCTCTGGGCCGAGTCGCGGGCAGCCAAAGCAGCCCTCCACGGTCCGCGCCCGCATTTGATGCTCGGGACGTTGCTGCCCAGCAGTACGGCGGTGACATTGCAGTGGCGTAATTTCTTTAGGCCGCGAGACCACGATTGGATGCAGGGTCATGAACTGCAAGGCCAGCCGGTATTCCCAGCTGCGGGTTACGTTCTCATGGCGATGGAGGCGGCGCTGCGTATTGCGGGCGATAAACCTGCAAATTCAATCGAGCTGTTGGACCTGTCTATCGACAAAGCAGTGACCTTCGACGACGCCGACAGTATGGCTGAGCTAACGCTGACGGCAACTGTCACAGCCTCTTCGGACGACCAGGTTGCGTTCGATTTCACTATTGCATCGTGCCTGGCCCGTGAGTCCAGCCTGTCTATTTCGGCAGCGGGCAAGATAGTGGTAACATTAACGTCCCTCGTATCGCTGCCCGCATCTATTGGCCCCCCACCGCACGCCAACGCCGTCGATATAAAGCTTTTTTACCGCGAGTTGGACCAAATCGGTTACGACTATAGCAATAATTACCGCTGCGTATACAATATGACGCGCAGCACGGGGCGGGCGTCGGGCCACATGGCGCATCCGCCGCTAACCGACGGCGATAACGCTATCGTGCTGCACCCTGCGAATTTGGACCTGGCTTTCCAAACCGTCATGGGCGCGTACTCGTCGCCTGGTGACAAGCGGATGCGGTCGCTGTATGTTCCAGTTAAAGTTGGGCGTATCGCGTTGGTACCAAGCGTGTGCGCGGCGGCATACGAATCTTTCGAAGGCGTGCGGTACAACGCGGTTAACACGTACGACGGCGGCGATTATTTGTCAGGCGACGTGGAAGTGTTCGACGAGAGCAGTGGAGGCGCGGTGCTGTACCAGGTCGAAAACCTGCAGCTCAAACCGCTAACGCAACCCGCCGAGGGCGAGTGTGACATTTGGACCATGAGATCACCAGACCCTAACCCTGACCCCTGACCAACGACCCACCAGGGTGATACCTTCATCGACGTCGCGTCAAGCGCAGAACTTTGTTTGTTTCCTTTCTTCTCCTCAGAGTAGAATCTTCGTCGATAGATGCCAATAGACTAGCTTCCGTGCTATGCTTACCCCGGGCCGTGACACAATTCTACTCTCAAAAGAATCGCTGGCCTAGCGATTAACAAATAAGGCACAACAACCTATCTTCACGCCGCTGGCGAGCGACGAAAATAAATCCGCACTCGACAGACCAGACCCGACCGGAGACTGACAAAGACGTCAACTTCAAACCCAGACCGACCCCAACCTATGCCCAGGCTGAAGGACCATCCACCTGCGAGCAGGAAATCACAAAGGTTGATTTCGAACAAAACGGAGCAAACAGATCGCTCCACCGACGACCCGACCCGACCAGAGAGTGAAACCGATTTCACGCCAAACACCGATTCCACCCTCGAAGACGAAATCGAAGTTGATTCTCTTTCGAACACCGCGTGGCCTAGTATAGAAACGCCTGAGGAAAATTTAGACGAATTCGAGTTTGCAGAAGCAAGGCATACAACGCCGGAAACAAACCCAAACATGATGGCAGACGGAAATGACCTAGCCAGCGAGATCGCTAGGCTACAGGCAGTTATCACACGCCTGCAAACCGAAAGACAGAACAACCAACCGGAAGCCCGACAAGCCACACCCGAAAATAGCGCCTTTGGAGGCACCAGGTTCGAACCGACCGGCCTAGCCAGCAGGAAAGCATTTAAGCCGTACGGCCATAGCCAAGAAGCAGCCAACCCGCACTACAGTGAAAGAGCCAAAAGTAGAGGATCAGATCCAGGTACATTTTCCGGCAGTTCAACCACTTTTGACCGCTGGATTACGAAATTAGCAGATTATTTCGAAGAGGATAACACAACCTTCCGAACTGAACGAAGCCGCATGGCAAAACTGTTCAGCCTGTTGGACGACCGACCAGCAACGATGCTGGAGACCAGATACAATTCAGAGACCCAACCGTATTCATGCGTGGCAGAGATGATCCAGGTTTTGGCCACGGTGTACCATAACAGCAATCAAGCGTCCGAAGCATGGGAAAAACTATCAAAAATGTATTTTGAATGCGGACCAGGTAATGACGTTTACAGTTTCATTGCCGAGGTGAATGCTCTCGCCGATAAAATTGGAGTACCAGCAGGAGAACGCAAAACTACGCTGTGGCAACATATCCCGGCAGACCTCGATCACCGGCTGTTACGAGACAGCAAGGACCCCAGAATATCTTATGAAGAATTCGCAAATTTGGTGGCCGATGCAGCTCACAGCACTCAGCGAGCGTATCGGGAACGAGAGGAGCGAAAACAGAAAAGTCGCGGTAAAGATAGAAAAGAAAGATACCCCTACAGCCCAGACAAAAACAGGAAAAGCAATCGAGGACGCTATTACGAATCCAGCAACCCGAGCAAAGGAGAAAGAAGCGACATGGTACCTAAAACAACAGACGCCACAGGACGTGGTTTGACAGAAACTGAAAAGATGGCTCATTGGGAAGCCAACACTTGCTTCGCGTGCGGGAAAGAAGGACACAAATCATTTGAATGCCCCAATAAAACGAAAGCAGTCAGGGCCTTGGATTTTGAGGACAACCACAGCATTAGTGACGAGCAAGAGCGATCGGGAAAAGAGTGAGACCGCCAAAAGCCTCCTCGGTGGTCCAAATGTCTACGATAGCTCAGATTGGTAGTAACCCACGACCTAAATCTTTCATCATTCGAACTCAGATACAGGTTAATGGTGTAGGACTATCAGTTAAAGCTCTTTGTGACACCGGAGCAGACATTTCTCTTTTAATCAGCCCAGCGATCGCTAAACATGCCGCAGAACGGCTAGGAGCCCGGCTTCAAAGGTTAAAAACCCCGCTACTTTTGTCGGACTACCGCAAACAGGACGCAGGACGCATTACGCACAAACTAAAAGCGACCTTGGAAATCGATGGACGCCGGTTTAGCAACCAAATGTTTTACGTGACGGAAAGTGGACATGATATGTTTATTGGGCAGGATTGGCTAGTCGAACAGGATGTTTGGATCCACCCGAAAACGNCCGATCCAAGACCGAGAGCTGCTGGCAGTGGTTCAAACGCTGGAACATTACGAACCAGAATTATTGGGGACAAGCTTTTTCGTGGTTACAGACCACCAAGCTTTAGTTTACTATTCCACAAAACGACTCCTTTCGACTCGACAAGTGCGTTGGGCAGATTTCCTGGCCAATTTCAACATTACGTTTCAGTACCGCCGCGGCAAAGACAACATAGCCGCCGATGCCCTGTCCCGCAAGACGGCAGACCTTCCAACAGTTAAAGCTCGGGAAAAAGAAGAACGAACAATGACTTTAATCCCACCTGAGAAGATCACACCTACGGTGGCCGCCGTCAACATTGCCGACCCAAACGGCCACGTGATAAACGGCGCAGATTTGGTAGACCTAATACGACAAGAGAACGAAAAGCAAAAGCTAGGCCAACACCAAGGAAAGCTAGTAGTCCCGGAAACGACTTTAGATGGACAGATCTTTTTAAGGACCGCTCTGATCCGTGAAGCTCACGAGCCCAAAATATTCGCCCACGCAGGACAGAACAAGACGATACAAACGATCAAAAGACAGTATTTTTGGGAGGGCATGAGTCAAACCATTCGGAAATACATTAAAAACTGTCACGACTGCGAGCGAAATAAAGGCAGACACGACAAGACCCCGGGCCTATTGCATCCGCTACCGATACCGAATTACGTTTGGGAACATGTAGCAGTTGACGGAAAGGACATGCCCAAAGACAAGTTCGGATACGACTACGTGTGGGTGTTCGTTTGCAAGTTCAGTCGCCTGATAGCCACCATCCCAGGACAGAAAACCGACACAGCAGAAATCCTGGCCTCCCGATATTACCGATACCTATACCGTTTCCTAGGACTACCTTTCGTTTGGATTAGCGACAACGCCGGGCCGTTCATCTCCGAATTCATGGCGACGATAAATGAACTCACGGGTACTAAACACCGACACGGCAGCGCCCTGCACCCTCAAACACAAGGTGCTGTAGAGATTACAAACCAAGAACTGGACCAAAAGCTACGGTTTTATATCGACAAATACCAGACCAGTTGGAGCGTACATTTGCCTGCTTTGGATTTTGCCCACAACGCCGCGTGGCATTCCAGCCTTGGTATGTGCCCGTTAAAGGTAGTGCTCGGGACCGAACCCCGAAACCCGCTGTCCACCGACCTGCCAACCACGACCGTTGATTCAGACCAGAAACGAAAAGCCCTGCAGATCGTCCGCCAGACTAAAGAAGTCCAAGAGTTGGCTCGTCAAAACGCGCTAAAAACGCAGGCGAGGCAGGAAGAACAAGCCAACAAAAAGCGGCGACCAATAGATTTTGGGGTTAACGACTATGTTTTCGTCAAGAAAAAAGGGTTTCCGACGACCGCACCGACGACCAGACTGGATTCACAGTGGACCGGACCATGGCAGATTCTAGAAGAACGAGGATATAGCTATATTCTGGACGTACCTGAATCGTTTAAAGGAAGAAACTTGTTCCACGCAGACCGCCTCCGCAAAGCCGCAATGGACCCATTACCACAACAGAAAAGAGAGCCGCCTCCGCCAGAAGAGATCAACGGAGAACCAGAGTTTGTGGTCGATAAAGTTCTAGCGTCCCGATTATTTGGCCGGAGTAAAACATTGCAATACCAGGTCGCATGGCAAGGATGTGATCCAGACGACACGTGGTACCCGGCTGAAAACTTCAAAAATTCAGCGACAGCCCTTGACGACTTCCACAAGAAGTATGAAGATGCCGCAGGACCGCCGAAGCGATTGGCAATCTGGATAAAAGCCGCTGCCGAGGATAAGTTGGACGAACCGAATCAGGAGGATAATGTGCCAGAGCATGGAGAATTGAACGGTAAAAGGAAAAAGCGACGACATGGTTAACTTGACAAGAGCCTCGCATGATCACCTGCGTCGACATACGAGGTTTGGAAGGGGTAGTGTGACATTTGGACCATGAGATCACCAGACCCTAACCCTGACCCCTGACCAACGACCCACCAGGGTGATACCTTCATCGACGTCGCGTCAAGCGCAGAACTTTGTTTGTTTCCTTTCTTCTCCTCAGAGTAGAATCTTCGTCGATAGATGCCAATAGACTAGCTTCCGTGCTATGCTTACCCCGGGCCGTGACAGCGAGGACCACAAGCCTTTTACTAAGACGGTGTGGGGCCCGCTGAATCCGGATAAGGTGCTGGATATCGAGCGGCTGTGGGCGACAGAGCAGGATAAGGAGGTGATTCCAATTATTGAAAGGGCGGTATATTTCTTCGTACGAAAATTCCTTGCTGAATTGACTGACGAAGATAGGAACAACGCCAGTGTTGGGAACAAGCGTTATATTTATTGGCACGACCACGTTATCCGTATTGCCAGAGAGGGCAAACATCTTTTTTACAAACCCGAATGGGAGCAGGATACCGAGCAGGTTATTGACCAACTGCTTCACGAGTAAGTTTAACCACTGGCCATAGGTTTAATTATCCCAACCATAACTAAACACCCACCCAACACAGGAACTGGTACCACCCTCATTTGCGCCTGGCCAAGCTCGTCAGCGACAACTCCATTCCTACTATCCGCGAGAACAAAAACCCGTTCATTTGGATGAATGAACATGGGCTTTTAACCGAGTTTTATACTAGCTACTTGACCAGTGGCCCAACGTGGGAATACGGGCAGCACCTTATCAAGCAAATTGCGCACCGTTTCCAGAACATGGATATTTTGGAGATTGGTAAGAATAATATCCTTTATTCTTTTCCCCATTTTAGGTATACCTATAAAGATAATATTAACATTCCAGCACAGGCGGCGGCACTGGTTCCGCCACCGCATCAATCCTTGCCATCCCGGAACTAAATTTCAATAGCTATACCTTTACCGACATATCGCCGGCATTTTTCGAAAAGGCCCGGGACAAATTCTCAGCGCACCTGGACCGCATGGAATTCCGCAAACTCGATATTACCAAAGCCCCTTCCGAACAAGGTTTCAAAACGCAGGGTTACGATATGATCGTCGCCTCGTCCGTACTGCACGCCACCCCCAAGCTCGCAGAGACCATGGCCAACGCCCGCACCCTATTACGCCCGGGTGGCCATGTCGTTATTTGTGAAGCCACCAACAAGGACCATATGCGCGTCGGCTATCTTTTCGGCCTATTTGCAGATTGGTGGGCCGGTGTCGACGAGGGTAGAAACTTGGACCCTTTCGCCACGCGTGAGGAGTGGGATGCCATTTTCAAGCAAACGGGCTTTTCGGGGATTGATAGCGTGACTACCGAAAGGGAGTCTCATATTTTCCCCAACACCCTCTTGAGTACCCACGCCGTCACCCCGGAGCAGTTACGTCTCGACGCCCCGCTGGCCGCCTCGACAAAGTCCAAATACCCGCAGTTGGTTATCGTGGGCGGCGGGCCGCGCGCCACGTCCGTGCTGACCAAGGTGAAGGGGCTGTTACCAAACCGCACGCCGCTTGTTGTGCCTACGCTGTGCGATCTGGGGGCGGCCCGGACCGAGCCGAAGGCGACGTACGTCGTCCTGTCGGAGCTCGACAGGCCCGTATTTGAAGATCTTGACGAGTCCAATCTCTCCGCCCTCAAGACCCTTTTGTTCAACTTGTCAGCCTCCAGCATTCTTTGGCTGACCGAGGACGCTTGGGTGTCTAACCCTCGCCAGGCTATGGGCATCGGTATGCTGCGGACCGTCCGCCTGGAAAACCCCGACGTCGCCTTTCAGTCCCTCGACGTCGACAATCTCGACCAGTTGGACGCCGGATTCTTGGCAGAGCAGATTCTGCGCCTAGAGGAGGGTACGCCAGAAAACGTGCTCTGGACCCTCGAGCCCGAGATCTGTGTGGTCAAAGGCCGGCCCCACGTGCCGCGCATTAAGCAGGACGCGGCCAGAAACAACCGCCTCAACTCGACCCGCCGCCCCATTGTAGAGCAGGTGGACGCCCGCACCACCCCCGTCGCACTGCTGCCGCACGCGCAAGCCGGCACCAAGAATGCCCCGGCGCTGGTCGCGACGCGCACCTCGCGGCCGCTGGGGATTGCTCCCGAGGCTAAGCTGCAGACGGTGCGCGTGCACCACGCCACCGCCAAGGCCGTGCGCGTACAAAACCTGGGCTACTTCCATGTGGCCGTTGGCACAACCCCCGGTGGCGCCTTCGTCCTTGCGTTGGCCGAGGAGAACGCGTCCATCGTCACCGTGCCCGCCAAGCGAACCTTCCCCATCGCGTCCACCTCGGCCACCGCCTTGCTCTCCGCCGTGGCGAACCTCATCGCTCAAGGCGTCGTTGGGGATGCGCCCGCCGGCTCGTCTGTGTTGTTGTTTGCTCCCCCCAAGTTCTGCTTCGGTGCGATTATCCGGGCCGCCGAAGCGTGCAAGGTTCGCGTGCACACCGCCGCCACACATCATGCCCCAGTCCCTGGCGCCATCGTACTGCATCCACTCCAGACCGACGCCGCGATCCGGCAGAAGCTGCCTCAAGGAATTGCGGCCCTGTACGACCTCTCTCCCGCCACGGGGGCCAGCGAGTTGAGCCGGCGCCTTGCCCGGGTGACTGGACAGTGCGCGCGGGACTCCAGCTTCGTCTACCGCGACGAGACAGTTGTGTACGAATACGTCGACGAAGCCCTTGAAGCAAGTCAGCTGAAGCTCGTCGCTGATGCCGCCGGCGCAGGACCCGATGCAGACGTCGCCGAAAGCCCCATGACTAAGGCGGCGGAGGCGCAGGTGCACCTTACGCGCATTGAAACCGTTGTCGACTGGCAGGCGGAGGCGGTGGTGCCTGCACGGGTCAGTCCTGTGGATCGTGGGACGTTGTTTGTCAAGGATAAGACGTACCTGCTGGTGGGGCTGTCGCAGTCCATGGGGCGGTCGATCGCGACATGGATTGTTAAGCATGGTGGCTGTCATGTGGTGCTTTCTAGTAGGAATCCGGAGAAGCCGGATCAGGCCTGGCTGGAGGATATGGAGCGGTTGGGTGGCAAGGTTACCGTGCTGGCTATGCAAGTCCCCCTTCCCAGTGACTCTATAACCATATCCGTGGTAATAATTCCAACAAGCACTAACAAAGACACAGGGACGCATCCAACGCCGAATCTGTCGACGCCGGTCTCGCGACCCTGCGCAACGTGCACAACCTCCCTCCCGTCGGCGGCCTGGCGTATGGCCCGCTGGTACTCAAGGATGCGCTGCTTAACAACATGGACCTGGATACTATGAACGTGGTCCTCAAATCCAAAGTGCCCGGCGCCAAAATTCTGCACGACCGCTTTTGCGACCCGACAAACAATCCGCTCGACTTTTTCGTCATGTTTTCCTCTGCGGCCCTGTTCGGCGGTAACCCCGGCCAGGCCAACTACACGGCGGCGAATGCGTATTTGCAGGCGTTGGGGCAGTATAGGCGGAGCAAGGGTCTTGTTGTAAGCTGTGCCCCCTGGATCTGACGAACCTACGTAACTTGTGGATTCGTGGCTAACTCGTACCAAAACCAACAAAGGCATCCACCATCCACATCGGCGCCGTGATGGGCATTGGCTACCTAACCCGTAACAGCCGCGAAGCCGAGTTCCAAGAGAAGTCCGATGTTGACACGCTCGGCGAGGCCGAGTTCCTTACTCTATTCGCCGAAGCCGTCGTCTCGGGCCGGCGCGTCGACGGGGCTGACGGTGTTTGCGCCAAAACGGCCATCGACATGGCCGACACCGAGATCGGCAGCGGCATCCCGGCCATGGAGTCGCGCCACAAGGAGACAATCAAGTTTTACCACGACCCGCGCTTCGGCAACCTGCGCACGCCCGAGGGCCGTGGCGACAGTGGCGGTGGCGGGGAGGGCAAGATGAGCGTCAGGGAAATGCTTCTCAAGGCGGAAACGATGGAGGCAGTGCGCAGGGCCATCAGTGAGTGTCTGAGTGACAAAATGCGCGGTGTACTACACATCCCTCCAGAGGAGAGCGTGGCTACCACTGCGCCGCTGTTGGATCAGGGGATCGATTCGCTGGGTGCTATTACGGTCGCGAGCTGGTTTTCCAAGCAGCTGCTGGTCGAGATTCCCATCCTGCAGATCCTGTCTGGTGCATCCATCGACGAGCTGGCGACCGAGGCGGCATCGCGTCTGTCGCCGGCTGCAACACCGCTTGTGACTGGAGGCGGCCCCGTCCCAGCTACGCCTAGCCGGGACTCGGCCACCAGCGGGTCCGAGCCCGCCACCCCGCTTACCCCGTTCACCCCCACGGGTGATGACGAGACTAAGCCCAAGGACGGCGTCGTCCGCGAGATCGCCCTGTCCCTGACCCAGGAGTACTCATACATCCGCCAAGCCTCCCTCCCTGACGTTACCATATCGCACAACACCATCGGTGTGATCATGTCCGGGCACATCGACACGGCAAAGCTCTCCTCCGCCGTCACAGCCGCGATCAACCGGCACGAAATCCTCCGTACCGCCATCCAGCCCGCCTCCTCCACCTCCCCTGCGCCACTTCTCCGCGTTCTAGACGCCCCCACCTGGGCCCTGCGCGACGCCACTGTCCCCTCCCGCACCGCCGCCGAGGCCGAGCTGGCCAAGCTGCAGAAGGAGCCCTATGATCTGGCCGGCGGCGAGACCTTTAAAATTGCGCTTTTTTCGTGGTCCGCCACCAACCACCTGCTTGTGTTTGCCTACCACCGCCTGGCAGGCGACGGCTCAACCACTGAAAACCTAGTCGCCGAGCTCTCCCAGCTTTACGAGGGCGCCACCCTGCCCCCAGCCCCGCAATACACCGATTTCGCCATCAAGCAGCGCACAATGCTGCCCTCCGGTGGTATGGATGCGAGCATCGCTTACTGGACGAACCTGCACACGCCCATTCCGGCGCCCCTCCCGCCCTTATCTCTTCCCGCTGCAAAGGGGTCACGCAACGGCCCCGTCAGCTGGGACCAGCATGAGGCGATGGCGCGGCTGTCCCCCGTGTTAGCGTTCCGCATCAAAGAGCGCACCAAGAAGCTGGGCACCACGCCTATGACCTTCTATCTGGCCACCTACGCCACCCTTCTTGGCCAGCTAGCCAACAAAGGCGAGGTCACAGTCGGTTTGGCCGATACCAATCGGCCTTCCATCTCCAACCTGTCCACCATGGGCTACTTCGCCAATTTACTACCGCTGCGGCTGAGCTCCGCCGACAGCATCGTCAAAACGGTCGAGTGCGCCAAGGAATCCGTGCGGCAGGCTATGGCGCACGCGTTCGTGCCGCATGCCCTGATAGAGGCGAGGCTGGGGCTGGGGGATGTGCCGGCAGACAAGATGGTCGTCGCGCCGCTGTTTCAGGCCGTTTTTGACTACCGGCAGGGTGCGGCGGAGTCGGGAATGATTGGGGGTGCTAGTATTACGGAGGTTTTGGCGTCGAGGGAACGTACGCCGTATGATGTTGTGCTTGAGATGAGCAATGACCCCACCAAGGATCCGTTGGTGACGGTCAAGTTGCAGAGCTCGCTGTATGGGGTGGGCGATGCTGAGGTTTTCTTGGGCAGATATGTTGAGCTGCTTACTCGCTTGAGTAAGGCGGAGGTTGTCTAATTTTGTGCTCATCCGGCCGGAATTTCTTTATTTTTCTTTTCACAAATAGTTCGTTGTACTCCAGCTATTTCGAATCACTTCCTTCGTTTCAGAGCAGACTTGGGCATAGATTGAAAAAGCCAAGTTATCTGCTACGTGGTCTCCACTGGGCGGCTCGTACATGCAATTATTTCCAGCGTTGAATCAGCCCGACAGCCAATTGCTTATGATTCTTACGAACGGGCGAGTTTAGAACATACTTGAGTCACCTGGGTTAATGATAGGGCGTGCCTTTAGGCCGTCCCCTGGGGTGTAGAGGGGCGATAAGACCCAAAGGCCCGCCGGGCACTGGATCAGATAGCTGTGTAATACCTGGAAACTATGAATTTTCTGCCCACGTTATTAACTTTATTCCCACGCCCGGGCTGAATCATGCACTGCAGTTGGTACTGACAGCCGCTGGCCAACGTAGGCTATACTGCCAGCTACTTGCATGGTTATATCCTGCGTGCCCGGGTAACTTCCATTCTTTACATTTGCCCGTTTCGCATGAGTCAATCTACAGCCCTAAACTTGTGTTTATAAAAGCTACCTACCTATGCCCCAGCCACCTTCACAGAGCCCTTTACCCCCTAAACATCGTTTTGTATTGAGAAACCGTGTCACAACTTCACCAAATGGCGTCCCATCTCCAGTCAGACTTCCCATACATTGATCTTCTTGACAATGTCGAGTTCACTCCTCCATGGTATACACCGCTTATAGCCACTGCTATATTTATAGCCGCCGTCACGCTGGCCTTGCGGGACGATTACCCCGGTGTTCCGATCATAAACCCCAAGCGGGCCACCGAGTTGACTGCCTCGAGCAGCCGTGCCGAGTTCTTTAGCAACAGCGTAGGGCTTTACAAACTGGCCAAGCAAAAGTTCAATGACCGGCCGTATCGCGTCATCGCTGAGAATGGCGAGATTCTCATCCTGCCGCCCAGATACGTGGCGGAGTTAAAGTTCAACCCCAAGCTTAGGTTCCAGGAGCCCACCGAAATTGTGAGTGTGCCCTTACTGAGACTGCTCTGTGAATCGTGTCTCTGGCCCTGACTGCTGGCTGTAGGACAACCATGGGTGGTTACCGGGTTTCGACCCTATAAGGGCCAACCCCAAATTGCCAAGGATTATCAACACATATGTTACGAGGCAACTTTGTGTGTAACCCCTGAGGTGCCCATTTCCGACAGGTCCCAGTCTAGCCGCAAAACTATATTAACAGCCCCCGTCAAACCTCAGCATCTTTCACGGCGCCCATGTCAGAGGAAGCCGCTGAGGGCTTATCGGCGGTCTTCACCGACTCGACAGGTAAAGGGCCCAAGGCACAAACGTCCAGGACTTTGCACTAACCCACCACCACGCAGAATGGTCTACCATAACTCAATTCTCAGTTATGACCGTGGTCTCCCGCATGTCGGCACGGGTCTTTATGGGCAAAGACCTTTGCAACGACCAAGGCTGGACCAAAGCTGCATTATCGTACACCACGTACCTGTTCGAGTACCGTAATGTGCTGTCCGAGTGGCCCATGTTTCTCCGTACGCTAGTGTACAAGCTCAAGCCCAACTCTCGCATATTACGTGATCGCCTACAGCACTGCCGGGAGGTGTTGCGGCCGTATCTGTGCAAACGCGAAGCTGTTATACGGCAGGCGCTGGAGATTGGCGAAAAGAACCCTTATAATGACGCGATGCGCTGGTTTGCGGAGGAGATGGGCGACAAGTACGATCCGGCGGCGTCGCAAATTTCGCTAAGCCTGGCAGCCATACACGCCACGACGGACCTTTTATTTCAAACTATGATTGACATTGCCAAGCACCCAGAACTGTTTGCTCCGTTACGACAGGAAGCCATAGAGGTTTTGAATATGCACGGGTTGACCAAGGTGGCTTTTGAGAGGCTGTCGCTCGCTGATGGCTGTTGCAAAGAGTCACAGAGGATTCGGCCTGTCAAGACCAGTGAGTACCTACCTACCTACCTAGCTAATCTGTCTTCCATTACTCTGCACTCCGCAGAAGTTATCCAGCCGAAGCCTTCTTCCTCCCTTGTTATCACTAACCCCTCCACACCCCTAGCCTTTTTCCAAAGGGACGCAGCCGAAGACATTCACTTGAGCGACGGCTTCGTTATTAAGAAAGGAACACGAGTCGGCACGCCGTGGCCAACCGCGATGCTGAGCGAGGAGTACTATGATCACCCGGAGCGTTATGACCCCTACCGCTACATCAAGATGCGGGAGAAAGATCCTAGCTGTGAAAGCCGGACGCATCTGGTCAACGTCAGCCACGATCATTTTGGGTTCGGCCACGGCTACCACGCATGCCCGGGCAGATTTTTTGCTGCTAATGAAATCAAGATCGCCTTGGCGCATTTGCTGCTCAAGTACGACTGGAAGCTGGCCGAAGGGACTGCCAATTTGAAGCCGGTGGTCAAGGGACACAATTTTGTCTGTAATCCAGGAGCTAAATTGCTGGTCAGGCGCAGGAAGGAGGAGCTGGATCTGTCGGCGCTGAAGTTCTAGGGGATAATAATAGCTTGGAGAATTCCAAAAACTCTTGCAGCCTCGCCAGGCAATTGTCTCTGTCGCCCTTCTGTAGACGGGACATGCTACCAGATGATGGCAGTGCAATATTTCGCGGTATCTCGGAGAGGTGGCTGATGACGGGCAAAGAATTGGGGTCTGAACAGCTATTGCTGCGCTGGTAACTTGCGCCTGCTGCCGCGAATACCCATCTCTGTGGTCTGACGGGTGCTCCATAAAGCTCTGGGGGTATCTGAGTTGCCTCTGTTCCTCGCTTTCGTGTATCAAATCTCGCCATGGTCAAGGGAAGGCTTCGACTGCGACTTGGAGCAGCTTGTTGTGGCCAATCTTACACGGTGGAGTCAGTGGAAGGCTTGAGACCGGCAGAGAAACGGGAGGAATCATGAATGACAATAGCAGAGGGTCTAAGCTCAATTGACGCTTGCTGCGCCCAGAGAATTCCTGGTGGTCCATCTGTGGGTAGCCAGCTTTGGCATGGTCCTCGTTTGCCAAGAGAGATCACTGTTCTCGGATGATAGTCAAGAAAGCAAAACATTCTTTACCGTTGGCTTGGTCGGCAATGACTACGACCACCACAATGGACCCCTCGGTACGGTACTACATCGCAAGGCTTGGTCGCAATTTCACCCTGCGTGCATGCCATAAAGCGGAGTTTTCGCGCCCAAAATAAAAAATTGGTCCGTTAACAAAACCTGGCTTTCAATCGTGCTCCGTAATCTCTATTTTGTTATTCGTTTTGTTCCCTTCTTTTTGCAAAAATCATCGTCTACTCCTGAAACGAACACATTTGACGTCTCTGTACATTTTTCCGGTCGACTACTGGCGACTGCTAAGCTAGCGCATGGATGCCAGCGTCAGCCACCTAGCCATGTCGACTGATTACTGCAAAAGCTTAGAGTCTTCGGATCCTGATGAGAATGCTTTAAACGCAACAGCCCTGCGGGCCTTCGTGAGCAGCCCCATCACATGGGAAACGATCAAATATCTCGCTGTAAGGACAAGCGAGGTTATCGTTTGTGAAAATGACAAAGAAACAAACATGTCTGTTGATTGAGTCCAGGATATCGAACCTCGAGAGATTTATTGCCAACTTGGTTTGGCATTCCAAAGTCCGAGCTGCAACATTGATATCTTCTTTGATTTATCTGAGTCGGCTGAAAGCTCGCCTCCAAAACTGCACTGGTCATCCAAATACGCCGTATAGACTTTTCTTGGCAAACCTGATACTGACAGCCAAGTATTTAAACGATAAATCGCCCTGGAACAAGGAATGGGCCAAATAGGCATTCCTACGTGCAATGGACGCAAACGGTGACAACCTAGGTCATGGCTTCCATTTCAATACTGCAGGAGTAAACGAAATGTAGAGAGAGCTCCTTAATCTGTTATCTTAGGATCTGAAAATTAAGAACAGTGATTTGTGCCGGAGTGCCCTTGGAAAACTTTCTATTCTATGAATCACTTGTGCAGTTTTGGACTGTGCATTTTGGACTGTCTGCTTAATATATTTGGAGAATGGTTTGTGTTTTGAAAAGCAATTCCTATCCGTCATCTGTTCCGCGAATCAAAAGTAACGGTCGCGGAAAAAAGGGCAAGCTTTCGTGCAGGTTGCCAAACGTTTGTGCTGGACATCAGCTTTGGTAATATTTTCCATCACAACGGAGCTCGTTCAAACATGTCCAAGAAATTTTACCGTCGACTGCCATGATGTAAAAGTACATAACTATATTGATTTTGCACACCTGCCCCGCACAGTGCGGTTATTGTTGGGATACCTACTGTATACTTACTGGGCTTGGTCAAGCGACCTCCTACCTAACAGGCCGGCGAAGACTTGGATTTTCAACTATGGGGATCATGTGCTTTCAAGCCTAGGTCAAGATAGTTTCTTTCTGAATCTATTTAACCCTTGCTTGTCGTGAAACAACAAGCCTATCTAATTTTGTGGGAAATCGTTCCGGAAGTAGTGGGTGTGTCCCCATGGCCAAAGCGCCATGTGGACACGTGACGTGGGAGCCACAATCAGGCCCCCAGATCTAGCCTTGGAACCACCGATTCAGCCCGTCAGCCACGCCTCTAGCGGCACCGCCACGCCAAGCCTGGGCTGATGCAAGGAGGGTACGCCAACCCCAGATTTAAACGCCTCCGCGCGACGTTGATTGAAATTTGTTCATTAGTCGGTCTCAAATTTTCGTTAGTAGCGCCTAATACAGCGAGATTCTCCAATGTATATCTAGCCGTGACATCAACCATGCTTTCAATCGGACTTAGCTGACTAATTAAGCGACACACAGGTATATGTAAGCCAGGATATTCTCACGAGAATATATACAATTCAGGGGGACGGACAGCACCGCCAAGACTTAAAGCTACATTTAACTTGAATTGTCTTCAAATATTAGAAGAAATATTTAATAAAACATCTCCAAAATGTGGGGAGAGCCTGAAGCTATTTCAGCCCGCTTCAAGTCAGGAAGGTTTAAATCCATTTAAGTAGCCTTTCTGAGCAATAAAGTGAATATCGCGTCGCAGATACAATATAATGAAAGAGCAAGTTTAGACTATTGTGCTTAATATCCAGGGTTTGACGCCAATCAAAAATCATCCATTTCCAATAGGAACTAGCAGCTCGGCCTCGTCCCATCTGCCCTGGCTCCGATATGTTGCCGCTAGGTTGGCCATGCTAGTGAGCGTGTCGGGATGATCAAGCCCCAGCTTCTTTTTGCGAGTTTCCATAACTTCCACGTCCAGCTGCTCGGCTTCTTTCCATCGGCCCTGGCTCCAATATGTTGACGCCAGGTTGGCCATGCTGGTGAGCGTGTCGGGATGATCAAGCCCCAGCTTCTTTTTGCGAGTTTCCATAACTTCCACAAACAACTTTTCGGCATTTTTGTATTTCCCTTGGTTGAGCGAAACTAGACCAACCATCAATATGCTATCCAAGGTCAGCTCGTGCGAATTGCCCAGCGTTGTTTGCCTAGCTTCCCGTGATTTCTTTGCCATTGTTGCCGCCAAGCTATATCTCCCTTGTTCTTTTGCATACCAGCTGCCATTATATAGTACCGTTGCCCACTTCTGTAGTGGCTGGTCATTTTGGGGGCGCTGGCTTATTGCTTTTTCGACATGAGCAAATAGAGTTTGACATGTCGGCCAGTTGTTGTAATGACCAGTAGGAAAATCGCCCGCTATCCGATTGATGTATTGAGCCTTGAATGTTTCCAATTTTTCGTCGGTATTCAACCATCTTCTTGTCGCCAATTGCACGAGGCTGTGCATCCTAAACACATCTCCTGTGTCGTTTAAAAAAACGAGGCTGTAGTCCCGGAGCATTTCCAGGTCACCCTCAAAGCTCTGCTCAAACAAGTTGTCAGACTTGCTGCTGGCACATGACGAATTGCTGTCGCTGTCGTGGTCGCTTCCGTTGTCATCTTGGCTACGATTGTCGTCACGTGGCCGTACCAGCGACTCTGGAATTCCCTGGTGGTGGAAAAAGCTCATTAGGGAAAGCAAATCAGCTGCTGATTGCCGTTCCGAACCAATAGCCTCGAATGAGATTTGCCAGGTTATAATCACCGAGTTTGATGCCTCGCGGTCTCGTCTCAAGTCTTTGCCCTCGTCCCGATTTAAAATGCTCAATTTGTGTCGGTCACTCTTTTCGAAATCCTTCAAATACTTGCTGACGGAAGTTCGTGGCGCCTGCTGTCGAATGTATGCCCCAGCTTGAGTGATCGCTAAAGGCATGTATTCAAGGACTCTCACCAACCTTGCAACGTTTTCCACGTCAGGCTGGTGGCCGGCTTTCTTTTGCAACAATTCAGTTGCGTGCTTTTCGTTCATCGGGTGGACCTCGATGATGTTTTTATGGTCACCCGTCAGCTTTTCGGCAATTTCTTTCTTTCGCGATGTTATTAAAATCGACCCATGCGAACATTGCGGCAAGTAAGACGACAGAGATCTTCCCTTGGTACTGGCCGTTACGGTCGCATTGGTGGTGCTTTTGGATGTATGGTCGGCATTAAAAAACACGTCGCCGTTATCTGCGTTATCCAAGATTAAAAGCCAACGCCCATTTTCCGCATTGCGGAGCCACTGCTCCAAAAGCAGTGGGATGTTTGTGTCAGGTTGGCCTCGTTCCGGAATCTTGACAGTGTCAGCGATAAACCTCAAATCCTCGTCAACACGCGCTCGTGTTTCTGTGTGGATCCAAAACACCCAAGTGGGCTCGTTCTTTTGTATCGCTGCGTCGTTCGTTCGATAGCAATACTCGATGGCGAGCTGCGACTTGCCTACCCCACCAAGCCCCACAAACGCAGCGCGGGAGCCTGGTCTCGACAATGCGTGGTGCACTTGGTCTAGCAGTGTCTTGCGGTTAACAAAGTCGGCATCGCGGCCGAACGGAATCATAAGGCATGGCTTCGGCGGTATTTCTCGTTGTTCTAACAAGACTTTTAGCGCAAATCGCTATATTGCGGGAGGTAGATGGAATGCATTGGTAGTGGGCCGTTTGCTCCCATACTTTTCCTTCCCAAAGTGATTTGCTTTGCCGTTAAATGCAAAGCAGCGATAGACAATTTAAAGTGAAACAAAGGCTAAGTACAAAGCTACTAACCTCCAAAATTAAATGTATTTCCATGCCCATGGAAATTACCACCTTGAAAATTTGGTCCAGATCCCGAATGGTGATAGTTGTGTGTGACGGGGTTGCGGGTCTCCTCGCCAACAGGAGGAAGTGAAAGCGCACTTTGCGTAAGGGTCGCTGTAGCCCCATGAGTGATGGCCCCTGGTACCTCGTATCTCGCAAGGATTGCCACGGCTACAGAAGCTGCCGTTGCCGCCGCAAAGTTCTGCCACTGCTTGTTCTTGTGACTGTCTGCATAATCACAAATGCCCTTGACGATAATGCAAGGAACCTCGCTCCAAGCCCCGGCCCCTTCCATCTCAAAGGCGATCACTTTGTGCTCCTCGGCAACAGCGTTGCGGTGCTCTCCCGACTTCATCACGGCATTTCCGCAGGCAATAGAGCCTATGAAGACCTGCGGGACAAGATCTGGTGGGCGCTCTTGTCGCCGGTTCTGTCTTGAAGCATTTTTCAACAATTCGCAGCCGGAGTCGTTGCAAGACAGCATGGAAACTGTTTCACAAAAGCGGGTGGGCTCGGCGTAACAGTCGTCGCAATCGTTGTCGTAATGTATGTGCTTGTAATCTGCTGGGAACATCTTATCGGTATCGTCGAGAGGAATCGAATATTTCGTTCGGCGTTTCTCTTCGATGGCTTTTCCTTGTAAAAACGCCAGCTTCGCTACTGCAGTCATTTGCAAACGGCCAAGTTCGTATTCACCCTCCAGGCATGCAAGCAGTCCGCGGATGTCGTTATTGGGCTGCCCCAATATGTCCTCTCTAGACCTGACCACAAATTTGTCCGGATATTGCCTGCCAAGGTCGTAATTGACAATGCTTTTGCTGATGATCACATCGCCTAAAAAGGCGTCCCGCCCAGAAATTTGTGGCAAGGCCCCGCAAACCCCAACAAGAAGAGCGAGTTTAATGTTGATGTAGCTTGACTGCAAGCTCCTTGCGCCTGCCGCCGCAGCCTCCATCCCTATTTTTGGAAGCAAAAGCAGAACAACGGCATGGTTGCCGATGCGGCCTGTCGTGTATGTGTTGCTGTCGCCGTTTTCTCTTCCGTACTGTCGTTCGAAGATCTCGTCAAAGAGGAGACTGACGGCGTCGGATTCGATGCGCAATGCACAAATAATCGCAATGTGAAAGCCGTTGCGGTCGGCAGGCGATGGCGGCGACGACATTGTGGTAATTGCTAATTCTTTTTTAAATGAGGGGGAGTGTACGGGAACTGTTGGGCTCATAGTTGCTGGCGTTGTAGAGAGAGGTAATGTTGAAAGGAGTGACCTTGATCAGGCCTGGTTCGGGGGTCGCTTGGGGATAGATAGCAAGCGTTGGGGCGCATCGGCTACCGAGGAGCTGGCTTCGAATGTTGTGGGCGTCGGGTCAGATCGATTGTCGTATGCGTCCTGTTTGTCGGCTTTGCTGTTCCCATAAAGGGAGAAGTCCTTCAAGCGTATGGAAATCTTCGAGATTCCTATGACGCGCGCGGCGTCGTTGGGAACAATAGAACAATCCACGTAGACTCGGAAATTATGTTCCGCAAGATTGATAATGCCTCATAATGAGGGGTTGGTAAGGATATGATCATGCAGGCAGGCAACTGTTGGTCCAATCGCACAACAATGACTGCCTAGCGCGTATGCTTGGCAAAGCCATAGCTGAGAATTTGCGCCTGCGAGGTCTGTCTGGATGCCCTTTCCCAAGAATCGAAGTATGATCGTCAAAAATGGTTAGGAACCCATCCTAGGTAGGGGAAGGTTGTCGACACGATAGGTCACGCAGCTCGAATGGCCGTAGTCGCTGGCCGTGGTAAAGGTGGAGCGCGTTTGGAAACCGCGAAAGGGCGGTAATGTTTCGTAACAACGTTGTACCACGTCTTGTGCACCTCGTTGCAAGTTCTGTATCGCCTATTTAGCGCCGCCTGCATCCCATTTTGGGGCACAGCACGTGATACCGCCATGGATGCAATGCCCACATTGCTGACAAAGGCTGCCTACGTCGACAGGAAACGTTCCTCTGCAAGTCGGGATAAGTAGTCTGCTGACCCACTCGCACTGTTGCGGTGGATCTTCGGTTAAGCAGCCAAATGGGGCACTCACAGCTACATCCAGGTACTTCGACAGGTGTTTAATTAGAATCAAAATTGGATGTTTGCAGCTGTTATGGAGCCAAATCTGGACCTTTCTTCATCTTGTCACGTACACTCAAGTAGCCTTACCCAGTCCCCACATTGTAAAGAATGTGGGTATGTACCGAAAGCGGAAGATAGCCTTGCTCCAAACTGTATTTTAGAAGATATAAAGCCTTAAATTTGCCAACTGGCCAGTGCAATATAGGATGGATGGTTTTGGGAAGTCCAATTTAGCGCCTGAACATATTGGGACATGTTTAGGTCCGTGGACCTGTAAATCAAATTTGGACCAGTTCAGGTTATTTTCAAACAAATTTCTGCCTTGGTTGGGGACATTTTTTGGCTCCCATTTAGCAATCCTCTTCTCTTTTGGACTATAAAGATCAACAATTTTAACGCCATAGTAAGATAAATTTCCAGATCAACCCTTTCAGCTGTGTTCTTCTATATATTGCATTGGCAGTCGCTCCCACTAAAAGCCGCCTCCCAGCAGAACAGCCGATTAATAGGGCAATGACCGAAATGGACGCCTTGGAAAATATGCACGATGAAAACAACAAAAAATATGCAAAGATAGATAGCGAGCCTACTGAATACCTCGGAGAGAATGTCACCAAAGGTCTCGAGGTCGAAAAGCCTCATGCTGCGGGCGCAGAATCAGGGAAAGGGCAAAACCTAAACGAAGTTAATTACAACCCACTTTTGACTATTGAAGAAAACCCAATATTTGTTGGAGAAGAAGAAACCGGTATTGAACAGCCACCTCCAGACGAAGAGCCACTGCGTGTCCTTTCCGGATTTCCTTCGGATAAGAACCTTAAGCCCTAGGGTGGTGTAGTGGCAGACGTGCTGGGTTTATTAAACGAAGAAATTAAAAATATCGCCACCTTTTATCGCGATGGGGAGACCACGTATCGAGACAAGCTCGAATTAGCGGATCAAAGGTGAAAAGCATAAAAATACGAAACGCTATATAATTGCAGCTGATGGGGTTACTTGGAAACTCATTAAGATCGCGACTTCCTCGGGTAATGTAAACGCCATCAAAAGCATGGTTGAGAAATGGACGCGAACTACTATTTGTGGCCTTGTCAGATGGCTCTTCGATGGTAGAGGAACAACTTCTTACGAAACGCAAATTGTGGCCAACGGCTAATTACGGCTGATATCGCGCGTCAAGGTACAAATTCATTTTGCCATTCTACGTCGATGCTATTGTTCGGTTTGCTCAAATATATAGGCCCCCGTTGCCTTGGAGAAAACCTTATTTCTTAACTGAACAATCGTCACTTCGTTTTGTGCTCCGCCTCAGGTCTTGCAAGTAGCCCGCTGGGTTGTTTTCCTTACTAATACCGTTTATTTCTTTTTGTTTTAACACCATTCGCACTGCATCTGACGCATAGATACCATCCAATCCCTTTGATCAGCTTATTTCTTAGGTAGCACTAAATAGCATATTTCCTGCCAATCATTTGCTCAAAAAAGAAACACACAAAGAAGTACGTATTTTGTCCGTGATGTAAAAATGCGGTTACAGGGCGGAATAATTGTGGGCCTCTGGCCAGGCCCAAATCTGGGGCACACTGATGAAAAAACGCCACATAAACGGTAGTTAAGTATATTTATTAGCCCAAGGATTTGCTTTGTTTCTTCCATTTATTTTAGCTGCTTATTACCGGGTAAGAAAATCCCCGCCCCAGAATATATACCCACATTATTCAATAGGGTCGCATGCATTATTTCTAAAGCTGGGCACAATGTGGTAAGAGCCCGAGACCAGCTCAGTTTTGGAATTTAAAAACTATTTAATTTCCTTTTCCCTCCCACTTTGTACCAGGTTTACCGTACCCCTTACAACATTGACTACACAGGGTATATTAGCACAAGAAAATTCGCTAACGTTTAACTTAAAGGTCACTTTATCCTTTTACTATACTATTTATAGTACTTACTTACCTGACCCAGTAAGATTGTTACGCCCCTTTTAATCCTTTTAACAGCCGCAGCCATGGTGGGCTTTGGTCCCGAAATCGGATTGCTTAATAACCGTGCATTCATTCACACGCTAAAAAAGTGAATTAGAAGGGAGATTTTAATAAATTGGGGCATTTACTAAAAAGTTTGCTCAGTTGTATTATGTTTAATTTCACTTACTGGTTTGCCACCGCAGCCTTTAATGCAGCTTTGCTTAATCGCATCACATATGTCACGAAAGCGATCCCAAAGAGACAAGGCTGCAATATAGGGGCGATTCTATTCGAAGATCTAAAGCTAAGTGTAAAGGAAGAAGAAAGGCACGCAGTGCCAATCGCGTACACGCGCCTAAGCGAACAAATAACAAACTCACCCTGGCGCCTTGTCACGTGAGGTGGAGCTAGTCACGGTTGGCAGTCGCCCAGGCACGCCACTCCGTAACATTACCCCCAATGGACCGAAAGATCCTGCGGTACCTAGTCTATGGGCTTATCCCTAAAGCCCAGAGCTCCACAGTTAAACGTGGCTTATTTAAGGCTTTGCGATGTACCTGTAGTCTTAATGCCCTAGGGATGGGGACGGTAATTTCATTTTCCAGTATTATCGAGTTTTTTTAAAAGATTTTTCAGGTGTCAGTTTTAACCGTAAAAAATTGAAAATTAATATAATCGAAAAGGCCAAATGGGTTAGATTAATACGTGCAAAACAGCCAAAATTATATGCATTTATAATAATAAATATCAGTGCAATGAAACTATTTAAAAAAAATTCTCCATGAAATCAACCTAGGGATTGTATGGTGCACGAGCGTACTTTGGTAAACTTCTACACAAACTGCTAAAATGTCTCAGCAGGTTTGCATAGCGATAAAATTTACCTTCGTGGCTTTTGGCCTGGCTTCGTCCCACAAATTTGACGTCAAATCAGTTGAACTGAATCGCTTTTTTTTGCTGCAGCTTCTTTCTTAATTATTGCGTTTGCGCGGCAAGGCCTTATAAAGGGCCCACCAGCAAGAAACCCAGCAAACGGGCAATACGCTCTTCCTGGCCCTCGGCGCCGCCCACATCCCCGCTGACGAGCCCAAGCTTTGGATCAAGTGCCTGGCGTCCATGGCGTCCTTTTGGTTTGGCTGCTTCTTCTTCTCGCGCGTGTCTCGCTTCCTCGGCCCGGTACGCAAATCCAGCCTGGCGCTGCTTTTCTTGGTGCAGGGAGCCTTCATCTGCGTCGCGGCCGCGCTGGCCCAGACCAACACGGCTCCGACGTTTGGGCAGAGGTTCGTCGGCACGGACCGCGCGACCTCGATCCACGGCCTCGAGGACGACATGTTTGTGTGCTTGCCTATCGCGCTGCTCGCGTTCCAGTTTGGCGGCCAGATCGTCGCGAGCCGTGCGCTGGGGTTCAACGAGGTGCCCACCACGGTGCTAACGTCGGTTTACTGTGATTTGTTTTCGGATCCCAAGATCTTGGCCCCGTTTGGAGAGAATGTCAAGCGGAACAGGAGGGCGGCGGCGGTCGTATTGTTCATTTGTGGTGGTATTGTGGGTGGTCACCTGCAGCGTTCGGCTGGAGGCATGAGCGCAGCGCTGTGGTTAGGTTGCGGGATCAAATTGGTGATTGCGCTGGCTTGGGTGCTGTGGAAGGAGAAGGAGGTCAGCCAGGAGGAGAAATGAAGTTGGTGCGGTCTGGTGTGAGAAGAGCGGGGGTAATAGATACTGGGTAATATTGTTTGGGGAGTTTTGGCTTGGGATAGAAAGGATCGGGACAAAGATTTGGACAAG
Source organism: Pyricularia sp. CBS 133598 (assembly GCA_004337975.1). Taxonomy (NCBI): domain Eukaryota; kingdom Fungi; phylum Ascomycota; class Sordariomycetes; order Magnaporthales; family Pyriculariaceae; genus Pyricularia; species Pyricularia sp. CBS 133598. The sequence goes on from RRCJ01000007.1 coordinate 100,727, forward strand.
AACATAGAATATAGAGGGTCAAGGGTCGTAGCAATCCTTGTATAGTATAAAGCTACCTAACTACAATACGCTACAGCAGTGCAGCCCCTCTAGTAGAACCGCTGGTCCGGATCAACCGTGGGCATTCCACGCACATCCCTCGCTGCCAACCTCGGCGCCGCAGGGTCGTACGGCGGGTCGACCATGATAAAGTCCCTGATGACGGCCGTGCCCGCCCTCAGAGCCGCGATCTGGACATCCGTGCAGCTGCTCGTGTCCAGGATGTAGCAGTAGTATGGGTACTGAGGCGGCTTCTCGTTGGTCACGTCGCGCACGCTGGCCGGGCCCTTGGTGCCAAAGTCGGGCGTGGTCGCCGTGTCCACCAGCCCGTTGGCCACGTCCTTGTCGAAGAGGGCGCGGTTGAAAATGCGGTAGATCTGAGCAGGAAGGATCATTGGAATCTCAAAGTGATCACAATGATCACACTTGGAACATAATCTATATAAGGCACGCTCATTACCATGTAGATAGATTCGATTCTAGGATTGCTTAGCAGCAATCAAACTCTAGTTAACCTCAAAACTTACTTGAGAACGATCATAACTTCACCCCCAGTCATTGAGAACCCCAGTTATCCAGCCAGACGCTCAGTTGCTTCAACCCACTGTACTTTACCATAAGAACAGGTTACCCGATACCTTGATCGTAACAGTGGAGTGGTAATTCTGAGGTTAGGTCTGGTGGCCTGATCCTCACAAAAACCTTGTTTGTTTCCTTTCCTCTCAGAGTAAAATTCTCGTTGGACGATAGACCAGCTTCCGTGCTATGCTTACCCTGGCCGTGATATAAACTTTGCCGGTAAAGCTCATACATTGGGTCAGCCCCAAACCTGGCCAAGGTGACTCATTTTCAGTACCCCTTTATATTTGAGCACATAACTAGGTAAATTCGCCAATTCAGTGATTGACACTGCGTTATGATTAAATAAATACAAATCGCAAAAATAAACGGTTCGCACGTTGGGTATAGGAATTAATAGAGTTATCAACAGCGATTTAATTTGTATTTTTAATTCTTAAATCGACGGAATCTGCATGGGGGATGGGTTGTTTCGTAAGCGGTTAGGATTTTTATTAATTGGTTTAATATTTTCAATTTTACTATTATTTTATTTTATTATGATTTTCACGGCCAGGCATACATTGGAGAACCTCAGTGTATTAGGCGCTGTTAACGAAAATTCTAAACTGAAGAGAAGAGAGAAATTACAATCAACGACGCGCTGGAGAGACGCGCTTAAATCCGGAGTTAGTGGACCCTTTGTCCGATCCCTGGCTCGGCGTGGAGCCGAGTCGTGATTCTGAGGGTAGGTCTGGGGGCCTGATCCTCACATGGTCCAGGCGTCGATGGCCTACCCTTGGTATTTCTCGTATCATTTCCGGCATAACATTCGGTAGCCCANGTCCTGCATATGGGCAATGCGATTTTCCAATTCGTCTACTATCATCTGGTGTTCTTCCTCGGAAAGAGGAGCCTCGTTGGTTTTGCGTGTCGGCCCATTAATATTTATTGATGGTAAAACTCGCTGGTCCCAATCATCTAACCGAACGGGTTCGTCGGTATCTTCTCGGGAATCGGTGGTCTCGTCCTCCCCCCTAACCGTCACAGTATTTCCCACGCGCTCCCGGGTCGACGGGCGACGCTGGGCCCGTGTTCGTACCGTAGGCTGCTGACGCTGGCGCTCTGCGCGGGGGGGACCTGTCTCGGGGCGACCGTGGTCAAATTCGACCTCTTGCCTTCCCAACTGGGCGGTCGGCTGCCGTTCGGCGTCGTTCTTGGTCATTTCGGTATCGTGCCTTATAGGCGTTCTTGTTTCTTTTTCGGTATCGCGCCTTATAGGCGTTCGTGTTTCTTTTTCGGTATCGTGAATATTATTATACCGTTCCCGGTAGCTGATTGGTTGAGCTTTAGATAATGTCACGAAAGCGATCCCAAAGAGACAAGGCTGCAATATAGGGGCGATTCTATTCGAAGATCTAAAGCTAAGTGTAAAGGAAGAAGAAAGGCACGCAGTGCCAATCGCGTACACGCGCCTAAGCGAACAAATAACAAACTCACCCTGGCGCCTTGTCACGTGAGGTGGAGCTAGTCACGGTTGGCAGTCGCCCAGGCACGCCACTCCGTAACACCAATGGACCGAAAGATCCTGCGGTACCTAGTCTATGGGCTTATCCCTAAAGCCCAGAGCTCCACAGTTAAACGTGGCTTATTTAAGGCTTTGCGATGTACCTGTAGTCTTAATGCCCTAGGGATGGGGACGGTAATTTCATTTTCCAGTATTATCGAGTTTTTTTAAAAGATTTTTCAGGTGTCAGTTTTAACCGTAAAAAATTGAAAATTAATATAATCGAAAAGGCCAAATGGGTTAGATTAATACGTGCAAAACAGCCAAAATTATATGCATTTATAATAATAAATATCAGTGCAATGAAACTATTTAAAAAAAATTCTCCATGAAATCAACCTAGGGATTGTATGGTGCACGAGCGTACTTTGGTAAACTTCTACACAAACTGCTAAAATGTCTCAGCAGGTTTGCATAGCGATAAAATTTACCTTCGTGGCTTTTGGCCTGGCTTCGTCCCACAAATTTGACGTCAAATCAGTTGAACTGAATCGCTTTTTTTTGCTGCAGCTTCTTTCTTAATTATTGCGTTTGCGCGGCAAGGCCTTATAAAGGGCCCACCAGCAAGAAACCCAGCAAACGGGCAATACGCTCTTCCTGGCCCTCGGCGCCGCCCACATCCCCGCTGACGAGCCCAAGCTTTGGATCAAGTGCCTGGCGTCCATGGCGTCCTTTTGGTTTGGCTGCTTCTTCTTCTCGCGCGTGTCTCGCTTCCTCGGCCCGGTACGCAAATCCAGCCTGGCGCTGCTTTTCTTGGTGCAGGGAGCCTTCATCTGCGTCGCGGCCGCGCTGGCCCAGACCAACACGGCTCCGACGTTTGGGCAGAGGTTCGTCGGCACGGACCGCGCGACCTCGATCCACGGCCTCGAGGACGACATGTTTGTGTGCTTGCCTATCGCGCTGCTCGCGTTCCAGTTTGGCGGCCAGATCGTCGCGAGCCGTGCGCTGGGGTTCAACGAGGTGCCCACCACGGTGCTAACGTCGGTTTACTGTGATTTGTTTTCGGATCCCAAGATCTTGGCCCCGTTTGGAGAGAATGTCAAGCGGAACAGGAGGGCGGCGGCGGTCGTATTGTTCATTTGTGGTGGTATTGTGGGTGGTCACCTGCAGCGTTCGGCTGGAGGCATGAGCGCAGCGCTGTGGTTAGGTTGCGGGATCAAATTGGTGATTGCGCTGGCTTGGGTGCTGTGGAAGGAGAAGGAGGTCAGCCAGGAGGAGAAATGAAGTTGGTGCGGTCTGGTGTGAGAAGAGCGGGGGTAATAGATACTGGGTAATATTGTTTGGGGAGTTTTGGCTTGGGATAGAAAGGATCGGGACAAAGATTTGGACAAGAACATAGAATATAGAGGGTCAAGGGTCGTAGCAATCCTTGTATAGTATAAAGCTACCTAACTACAATACGCTACAGCAGTGCAGCCCCTCTAGTAGAACCGCTGGTCCGGATCAACCGTGGGCATTCCACGCACATCCCTCGCTGCCAACCTCGGCGCCGCAGGGTCGTACGGCGGGTCGACCATGATAAAGTCCCTGATGACGGCCGTGCCCGCCCTCAGAGCCGCGATCTGGACATCCGTGCAGCTGCTCGTGTCCAGGATGTAGCAGTAGTATGGGTACTGAGGCGGCTTCTCGTTGGTCACGTCGCGCACGCTGGCCGGGCCCTTGGTGCCAAAGTCGGGCGTGGTCGCCGTGTCCACCAGCCCGTTGGCCACGTCCTTGTCGAAGAGGGCGCGGTTGAAAATGCGGTAGATCTGAGCAGGAAGGATCATTGGAATCTCAAAGTGATCACAATGATCACACTTGGAACATAATCTATATAAGGCACGCTCATTACCATGTAGATAGATTCGATTCTAGGATTGCTTAGCAGCAATCAAACTCTAGTTAACCTCAAAACTTACTTGAGAACGATCATAACTTCACCCCCAGTCATTGAGAACCCCAGTTATCCAGCCAGACGCTCAGTTGCTTCAACCCACTGTACTTTACCATAAGAACAGGTTACCCGATACCTTGATCGTAACAGTGGAGTGGTAATTCTGAGGTTAGGTCTGGTGGCCTGATCCTCACAAAAACCTTGTTTGTTTCCTTTCCTCTCAGAGTAAAATTCTCGTTGGACGATAGACCAGCTTCCGTGCTATGCTTACCCTGGCCGTGATATAAACTTTGCCGGTAAAGCTCATACATTGGGTCAGCCCCAAACCTGGCCAAGGTGACTCATTTTCAGTACCCCTTTATATTTGAGCACATAACTAGGTAAATTCGCCAATTCAGTGATTGACACTGCGTTATGATTAAATAAATACAAATCGCAAAAATAAACGGTTCGCACGTTGGGTATAGGAATTAATAGAGTTATCAACAGCGATTTAATTTGTATTTTTAATTCTTAAATCGACGGAATCTGCATGGGGGATGGGTTGTTTCGTAAGCGGTTAGGATTTTTATTAATTGGTTTAATATTTTCAATTTTACTATTATTTTATTTTATTATGATTTTCACGGCCAGGCATACATTGGAGAACCTCAGTGTATTAGGCGCTGTTAACGAAAATTCTAAACTGAAGAGAAGAGAGAAATTACAATCAACGACGCGCTGGAGAGACGCGCTTAAATCCGGAGTTAGTGGACCCTTTGTCCGATCCCTGGCTCGGCGTGGAGCCGAGTCGTGATTCTGAGGGTAGGTCTGGGGGCCTGATCCTCACATGGTCCAGGCGTCGATGGCCTACCCTTGGTATTTCTCGTATCATTTCCGGCATAACATTCGGTAGCCCACTTTTTATCTTAACTTGATCGCTGGCGTGCTGGTAATGCTTTTCAAACGGCTTTGTTGGCGACAGTCTATTATCGAGAATAAAGTTCCGGATAAACGATCTCACGCTTAACAAATTAAGGCTTTACCGATCCAAGTATTCCCAAAAGATATAAATGTCTAAAAATAATCACTCCATTAATCTTCCCATGGAATTACACGAAAACAAAAACCCCCTTGTACCCGTACGTATATACGCGGGCCTTCACTAATTCAATTGTTTACAGGGAGGTCCAGATACTTGCCGCATAGTAGGTTTGTTTTTGGAGGAAAATATTACCACAAACAGGGACACGCACAGGGGATACAGTGTTGTAATCACTATTTACGTATAGGCATTTTCAACCATACCACCAGAGTAAATTCAAGTTAGCTATTATTTTGACGATGTGTTATGAGAAATTGAATGGTTTGTTTTTGTATTGTTATGCGTATATTATAGCGAAGAACCGTCCCTAAATACTTTTAGGTTCATAAGTAGGGCTTTTTTCAGGGAAATAATTCATTCATACTTTACAAAACCTTTTTATTAATAAACAAACTTTAAAATATAATAATTAGCCAAAAGCTTAAAATGTACTGGGAAGAAGTACTTATTTAATACGTAAGCTGTATCCGTCCTAGCTTATGCTAAAAAAGTATATTATGTATACTTCCCCCATTTCTTAATTTTGACAACCAGTTCATTTTATTCTTTCAGTTTCTACAATTTTCAATTCTCTGCTCTATTTCCAATCTCGATCTACTGGACTACCTTCCACTTATCCTCTTTATATGTAAGTATTTCGCGTTCTCCTCCATTTATCAACTCTGGTCAAAAGCACAGAATAGTAATAATACCCTAGACATAGTCAGTCAACTAAAATGCATATGAACCATTTTTTATCTGCCGCCTTGGCTGTCCTTTATGCCACTGCCGCCTCAGCTGCCCCAACTACATTTAGAGTTTGTCAAGTGTGGCTTGTTAAAAAACCCGCTTATGATCGTCCTGTGGGAAATGTTCTGGGGCAAACTACCAGAGTTGCGCAGGTAGCGCTCACTCTCGACCACCCTTCGGCCACAGTTCACCTAGAATATGAAGGAGTCACATACCAAATTACAGTTTTATTCGCCGGATGCCAGGCTGCTGTTGACAAAGAGTATAGGGAACTGTCCTATGAGCTTGATGTCAGATCTTTGCGGAAACATTAAATTGTGGACGGGTGGAATGTGCGATTGCGTGGCGTAGTAGGGCAAGAAGCATCAGAGTCTGGCTAGTCGGCGTTTCCCCTCCTTTTTTGGCAGTAGGTAGCTCACAGAAAGTCGCGGGATTCAATTCACAACTTTCACCATCTGTTAGTAACTTGTCTTGCATCGCTTGTTTACATTTCTCCCTGGCATAGCAAGTTCTGGGTGTTGCGTTGCTCTGACTTCGTGCTTTTTTGCTCCACATCCCCGTGATTTCCCTCCATTTATTCAGTGCCTTTAAAGCATAAAACCGAATGATGAAAATGTTTGGCTTTTCTTCTGGTTAAGTTGTAAATAGGCCTGTGCCAGGAAGGCTGGATGGAGTTATCCATCCAAGGAAGGCAGGAAACCCACCACCCCAACAGGATTATAGAAGGACAACAAACCACGTTACACCATGACTATAAAACGATCATTTGATGGGTATGTACCAAGGATGACATAGAACTTATAACAGGTGAATTCCGGTAGATTAGCCATTTACCACCCACGTGGTCTCGGCCCCAAGAACCCTCCAAGGCTGGCCAATTGGTAACAGCTGAGTGTGCCGTGGCTTGTGGTTGACAAAAAATATATATAAACCCATGGAGAAAATGTGCATATTTTCCCCATATACCACATACCTCATTTACTGGTTGAACGGGTATCAAAGTACTTGTATAGCAAAGTTTTCCACTGTCTACTATGGTACCCACCTGCACACCATCTGTCTTGTCTATTGTCCCGGCCCATCGTACTTTGCAATTCGGGCCGCGCATGCGGCATTGGGAGTGCTAATAAATGTCGCTTGGGGCAAGATCGCTGCATGTTTTGTATCGCAGGAACTGCAAAACCAAAGCTCGGCCGCAGGAGAAGATTATAACTGGTTTCCTCCAGGGATGGCAAGCTAGTTCTGGCGTACTGAAGGTTGGGGACGAAGTATGTGAAACCTTCCAAGTGACTGACGTCAAGCAAATTATCTTTAACACTGGGACAGCTCCACTCATGGCCAACAAACAGCCAACTATTTGCAAACCATTAAGGACGCAAAACTGTTCCAACAAAGCATGGCGGCCCTACCTAAAGCGCTGTCAACGATTTTGGTGCAATTAGTATCGGGGAAAAACGGGCTAAATGCTTTCCTCCACCCACTCGGGCTAGCGGATTCGGAGAACTGCGATTATTGCCACAACTTCACCGACCTACCACACAAACAAACCGCAGCCCACATACTGCTGCAATGCGAAGGATTAAACGACGTTAGAGACGAGATGTGGATTGGGATGGGGGAAAAGGTAAGATGCTTTAGGAAGATTATGCTAACACCCAACCTGGCCAGAGAGGCAGCCCTAATGGTCCTGAAGGCGCGAGTTATGAAGCAGTTCAACCACGTCGACGTGGAACGCATAACCCAGGCAGTCGAAGACGCTTCTCCCCCATAAGGGAAGAACCCGAAAACCGCCGACGCCATGCGTGAACTGCGAAGGAACGAGCAACAGAAGGTGAGCCACAGGGCAGGCATTTTTGGACCCATTAGGGCGAGCCACCAGCCGCCTAAATGGACTCCTTTTGCCAGGCTCATCGCAACGTGAGGACTTCGCACATCTTCATGAGAAGAACCCGTCAGTACCCAACAGCGCGGGTCAGGTACCGCCCAGCACACTATCCACATAAAAAGCCCGCCACCCAACCCAACTCAAAGCCCAGGAGGACCGAGGAGGTTGAGAGTCGACGGAGAAGTTTGGAGCCCACGGCAGTGTCCAAGTCTAGGCTTGCGATATAGCACTCGCCGGGGCGAGGAAAGGCAGCCCCAGCGCAGCAGTGCCCACCCCGCGCAGCAATAATCCCCCTGAACCAACCCCCAAAACCATCCATCAGTGAGAAGAAACGGGTGCGTCGGCACCTAAGCGGAAAACCCAATCCCCAAACCGCCCTTGAGCAGTGTTGGGGGCCGAAAAGACCGCATGAGTTGGACCGAGCCGGGCCACGCCGGGAAGACGTGGAAGGCAAAACCCAACCCGACCCGTGCCAACCATAGGTCCGCGCCGGGAAGACGTGGCAAGCCGACGTCCACCCGGATCTACCATCACAAGCAATTAGCCGCACTGAAAACGCACACCAACAAGATGGGTAAAACTGCCGCACCAAAACGAGGGAAAATGAAGCGAAAGAAAGCGAGGAAAAAGCCGCAGAAATTTTTCAGGGAAATGACGCATGGATAAAGCACAACAGGGGGTCAGGGCGGCAGGGATCATAGAACATGGGCACGCGCAAGGGGGCGACAGACAAGGGCTGCATCTGCAGGCAGAATGTATTCCTCAGGCATTTTAAGGCATGAGAGAGGGCACGTGATTTGGGTGGAGGTGGCATACACAGGGGGACCTAGGCTAGCCCCTACTCCTTTCTTTGATTGGCCGCGTTGCTCACTATGAGTAGAAGGCGTAATGAATCTCAATCAATCAATCAATCCACGTTATAAAAAAGAATTTACATGTTCCTCCAACGTCCTCGAGTTCTAACTAGCTAGCTAGAAGCCTTTTTCTGCTGCCCCCGTTTTATAAAATAGGCAGGATGGTTATAAACCTCGTCAAAATCGTAATGTGGAAGTTCGTCGAATTCGCACTTCAGCAAGTCCCTAGCCAAAAGTACAACCTCTTTTTGCGCCTGTTCCGCGTCAATACGAACGCCGTTTTTATTCCCCTCCCACGTGATGCTATCGACCTTAATNCCGTGGCTTGTGGTTGACAAAAAATATATATAAACCCATGGAGAAAATGTGCATATTTTCCCCATATACCACATACCTCATTTACTGGTTGAACGGGTATCAAAGTACTTGTATAGCAAAGTTTTCCACTGTCTACTATGGTACCCACCTGCACACCATCTGTCTTGTCTATTGTCCCGGCCCATCGTACTTTGCAATTCGGGCCGCGCATGCGGCATTGGGAGTGCTAATAAATGTCGCTTGGGGCAAGATCGCTGCATGTTTTGTATCGCAGGAACTGCAAAACCAAAGCTCGGCCGCAGGAGAAGATTATAACTGGTTTCCTCCAGGGATGGCAAGCTAGTTCTGGCGTACTGAAGGTTGGGGACGAAGTATGTGAAACCTTCCAAGTGACTGACGTCAAGCAAATTATCTTTAACACTGGGACAGCTCCACTCATGGCCAACAAACAGCCAACTATTTGCAAACCATTAAGGACGCAAAACTGTTCCAACAAAGCATGGCGGCCCTACCTAAAGCGCTGTCAACGATTTTGGTGCAATTAGTATCGGGGAAAAACGGGCTAAATGCTTTCCTCCACCCACTCGGGCTAGCGGATTCGGAGAACTGCGATTATTGCCACAACTTCACCGACCTACCACACAAACAAACCGCAGCCCACATACTGCTGCAATGCGAAGGATTAAACGACGTTAGAGACGAGATGTGGATTGGGATGGGGGAAAAGGTAAGATGCTTTAGGAAGATTATGCTAACACCCAACCTGGCCAGAGAGGCAGCCCTAATGGTCCTGAAGGCGCGAGTTATGAAGCAGTTCAACCACGTCGACGTGGAACGCATAACCCAGGCAGTCGAAGACGCTTCTCCCCCATAAGGGAAGAACCCGAAAACCGCCGACGCCATGCGTGAACTGCGAAGGAACGAGCAACAGAAGGTGAGCCACAGGGCAGGCATTTTTGGACCCATTAGGGCGAGCCACCAGCCGCCTAAATGGACTCCTTTTGCCAGGCTCATCGCAACGTGAGGACTTCGCACATCTTCATGAGAAGAACCCGTCAGTACCCAACAGCGCGGGTCAGGTACCGCCCAGCACACTATCCACATAAAAAGCCCGCCACCCAACCCAACTCAAAGCCCAGGAGGACCGAGGAGGTTGAGAGTCGACGGAGAAGTTTGGAGCCCACGGCAGTGTCCAAGTCTAGGCTTGCGATATAGCACTCGCCGGGGCGAGGAAAGGCAGCCCCAGCGCAGCAGTGCCCACCCCGCGCAGCAATAATCCCCCTGAACCAACCCCCAAAACCATCCATCAGTGAGAAGAAACGGGTGCGTCGGCACCTAAGCGGAAAACCCAATCCCCAAACCGCCCTTGAGCAGTGTTGGGGGCCGAAAAGACCGCATGAGTTGGACCGAGCCGGGCCACGCCGGGAAGACGTGGAAGGCAAAACCCAACCCGACCCGTGCCAACCATAGGTCCGCGCCGGGAAGACGTGGCAAGCCGACGTCCACCCGGATCTACCATCACAAGCAATTAGCCGCACTGAAAACGCACACCAACAAGATGGGTAAAACTGCCGCACCAAAACGAGGGAAAATGAAGCGAAAGAAAGCGAGGAAAAAGCCGCAGAAATTTTTCAGGGAAATGACGCATGGATAAAGCACAACAGGGGGTCAGGGCGGCAGGGATCATAGAACATGGGCACGCGCAAGGGGGCGACAGACAAGGGCTGCATCTGCAGGCAGAATGTATTCCTCAGGCATTTTAAGGCATGAGAGAGGGCACGTGATTTGGGTGGAGGTGGCATACACAGGGGGACCTAGGCTAGCCCCTACTCCTTTCTTTGATTGGCCGCGTTGCTCACTATGAGTAGAAGGCGTAATGAATCTCAATCAATCAATCAATCCACGTTATAAAAAAGAATTTACATGTTCCTCCAACGTCCTCGAGTTCTAACTAGCTAGCTAGAAGCCTTTTTCTGCTGCCCCCGTTTTATAAAATAGGCAGGATGGTTATAAACCTCGTCAAAATCGTAATGTGGAAGTTCGTCGAATTCGCACTTCAGCAAGTCCCTAGCCAAAAGTACAACCTCTTTTTGCGCCTGTTCCGCGTCAATACGAACGCCGTTTTTATTCCCCTCCCACGTGATGCTATCGACCTTAATCCCACTTTTGGGATCGGAATTGTTTAAATGGAGGATGTAAATGTCGTGTCCGGTCCAGCTCCGCACAAAATGAACAGAGAAAATGGAATTGTTGTTTTTGTCCGGACTTTCAACCAGCACGTCCCATTGTCCGTCCATGTCGAAGGATTCGTGCCCAGTTTTAAGTTTTTCGAAATCTTTTTCGTTGATACTGATGCCCCAGGGAACCGTTAGCCGCTCCTTTATGGGCTTCATGTTGCGCATTTTGTTGCCAGGGTATCTAGCCATTATAAGGAATTTACGCAGTTCAAGGCTGAGAAGGGTTGCGTAATGGAAAGGTTGAGAGAAGATGGAAACAAAATAATCAGCGTCAAGATTCTCTTCTCGCAAGCACTGGAGGTTGTAAATATATATTCTGCCGTAGCCCTAGATTCCGCGCCTTGCTTGGTGGTAAATAAAAGAATTGCGTTATTCAAATTCATGGTCTAGGTTTCGAGAGGGTGTGTTAAATTTAACTTGGTTTTGGTGGCGAGGCTGGGGTTTCAAACATATTATGCCGTTACTATATATGGGAGCTGTGTATTGTGGGCCTCCTCAAAATATTACGCAATGCGTTTCAAAGCGGGTTGACTGGCTAAAATACCTGGAATCGCGGTCTGATACCGGTTTTATACGTATTACATTATAACCGGTTATATTTTTAACTGCTTAACAGACTGCTACGATCAAGGTATCGGGGTAGCCTGTTCTTATGGTAAAGTACAGTGGGTTGAAGCAACTGAGCGTCTGACTGGGTAACTGGGGTTCTCAATGACTGGGGGTGAAGTTATGATCGTTCTCAAGTAAGTATTGAGGTTAACTAGAGTTTGATTGCTGCTAAGCAATCCTAGAGTCGAATCTATCTATATGGTAATGAGCGTGCCTTATATAGACTATGTCCCAAGTGTGATCTTCCTGATCTCACTAGATCAGTGAGATCACTTCTCTTGATCTGTTGTGATCTCAAAAGATCACTGAGATCACTTCTCTTGATCTGTTGTGATCTCAAAAGATCACTGAGATCACTTCCTTGGCAATCACGTGGCGTCACGTGACTTCCTTTCCTTAGGTAATCCCTTTTCTGCCGGTCGGTGATTTCTCTTGGGCAGGTGTCGCGAGGAGGGGTGTGACCCCACCTGGCCTTCCTGGTACCGGCCCAACCCTCTGGTCGTAACACAGACCTGGGAACGGAAAAAAAACAACTTGGATTTTCGAACAGATTATCGGAATAGCAGATCCTCCGTTTAGCCCTGAGAATCTTAATGCTATCATTTTAAACTTAGGGAAAAAAGCCCTCGAGTTGAAATTGTGAATCTCACTTCGCAGCTTGGTCGATTTAATTTTAAATTATCAATTTTTAAACGCTTGGTGTTAATAAGTCCTAACCAGAGAATGCGGAACGAGCTCTTCTCTTAATTGACCTAATTACATAACGTGGATGTACATGACCCGGATCAGGACATGACCCGGATCATTTTTCCGACATTGACCATCTTTTCATTTCGACACGTGTTTTTTCCACCACCAACAATGGAATCGCCAAACCGTGAATCCCAAATCAATCTTGCGCTGAAAGACCTTCGATCGGCTACAAAAATTAGCATTCGAGCGGCGGCGAAACGGTATAATGTACCGTTTTCTACGTTACACGCCCGAATGAACGGTCGCGCTTCTTTGGCCGACCGTCGGCCAGGCAATCAACTTTTAACGCAAAGCGAAGAGGAAGTGATTGTCCGATATATATTGGACCTGGATTCCCGAGGATTTCCGCCCCAGATTGCTGACGTGGCCGCGATGGCCGACCATATTCTCGTTGCGCGGAACGCGCGACCAGTCGGGACTCGCTGGGCAAGTCGCTTCATCCAACGACGCATAGAACTAAAAACGCGTTTTTCTCGCGCCTATGATTTCCAAAGGGCTCTTTGCGAAAATTCTGACGCGTTAAACGCGTGGTTTCGTTTGGTGGCCAATATAAAGGCCAAATACGGCATCCAGGACTGCGACATTTACAATTTCGACGAAACCGGTTTTATGATGGGTCAAATTTGCGGCCATATGGTTGTAACCGGGTCCGAAAGACGCGGAAGAAGCAAAAAAGTACAGCCTGGCAATCGAGAATGGGCGACTGCAATCTGCTGTATTAGTGGCGACGGGTCATGT